>OX457036.1:38706753-38724253 GCA_949752735.1 Lumbricus terrestris
ACTTTTAAAGAGGGTCAATGATATTCAAATGTATACCATGCAAACATATATGTTTATGTACATATACATATTTCTATTTATATACATATATACATGTGTATGTATGATCACAAGCCCTCTAAGCGGGTCTATGATATGTATACGTACATACATATATGCATTGCATATATATCTATACTAGCTGGGGTACCCGGCGTTGCCCGGGAAACTTAGGATTCGACCCATTTCCGGTCACAACCCTACCACACCACACCCCACCACAGTCCGACCTCCACCGGTACACCACCTGAGAAACTTTGTTTTTCCGGAGAACCCCAAATTTCCCTCTCCTTCATCCCCGCCCCACAACACGCCACCACTAACTTCGATCGCCACCAGTACGCCACACGTGAAATTTTGGTTTTCGGGAAATTTTTTGGGGAAAAATTTCCCCCCAAAATTCCCCGCACCTCTTTGACCCCCACCCCACAACACGTGACCACTAACTCCGATTTCCACCGGTACGCCACCCATGAATTTCGGTTTTAGGAAAATTTGAGGGGAAAAATTTACCCCCCAAATTTTCCCCCACGCCACCCGTGAAATTTTGGTTTTCGGAAAAAATTTTGAGGAAAAAATTTCTTTCCAAAATCCCCCCTCTTTTACCCCCCCCCCCCCCACAACACGCGAATACTAACTCCGATTTCCACCGGTACGCCACCCGTTGAATTTTGGTTTTCGGGAAAAAAATGGGGGAAAATTTTTACCCCCAAATTTTCTTCATCCCCCCCCCACAACGCGCGACCACTAACTCCGATTTCCACCGGTACGCCACCCAAGAAATTCGGTTTTAGGCCGATATGCCACCCGTGAAATTTTTTTTTTTCGAAAAATTGAGGGGGCGAAATTCCCCCCCCTCCAAATTTCTCCTTATCCTTTCCCCCCTCCACAACACGCCATCACTAACTCTGATCTCGACCGGTACGCCACTCGTGAAATTTTGGTTTTCGGTAAATTTTATGGGGGGGGGGGAAATTTAACCCCCAAAATTTAACCCCCAAAATTTCTTCCCAGCCCTCTTTCACCCTTCCCAAAATTTCCCCCCACCCCTCTTCCCCCCCCACAACACGCGACCACTAACTCCGATTTCCACTGGTACGCCACCCGTGAAATTTTAGTTTTGGGGAAAATAATTCCCTCCAAAAAAACCGACCCCCACCCTGGCCCTCCACCCCACCCCCACTTCCTTCGCCCCCACCCACCCATTCATCCAACTCCACCCTCCACTTCCATCCCCCACCCCTACCACCGACCTCCACTGGTACCGTGAAACTTGCAAAAGCGCTGTTCTCTAAACGCTGTCGAACGGCTGCTTTTATACGTATTACGTATGAGGCCCGAAAGAAAAGTGCTGTTATAAGCTTGAAAGGGCAGAGTCCAACAGGGAAAATGAGGGGTTTTTGGCCCCCACTCTGGCCCCAATGGTGGCAGAGATTCGCGAACCCCTCTGTTACGCGTCCGATGCCAAGACGGACACAGTAGTGAAGGTTTGGAGTGAAAAGGTCAAAAACTGTGGAAATGCATTCCGGTTAAACAGACAGACAGAATCTTCTCTTTATTTATATAGATACGCATGATACGTTTTATATAAATACATGATAATGAATATCGGATGTGTAAATACGCGATGCTTCTGTGCGTGTGAGTGCGGTCCGTCCGTCCGTCCATCCGTCTGTCTGTCCGTCCATCCGTCCGTCTGTCTGTCCGTCTGTCCGTCCGTCTGTCTGCCCGTCTGTTTGTCAACACACGCCTGCAGACAGAAATCAATATGAACGCTTATTGATTGCATGGTGAGCAGTGCTTCCTCCTCCTCCTCCTTTTCCTTTCGTCTCTTCCAGCTGTGACTTGCTTCCAGCCAATGCCTCACATTCCCACCCTGCAGTGCAAGAACGACGACATGCATGGGTCGCACCGTTTCCACGCCGGCAAAACACGTGGTAGAGTGTCCCGGGTCCTTCTAACAACCGGTTCTTTCATTAATCGGCGGCATAGTTACGTTAATGGGTGCTGTGTTTTACACACTACGCATAGTAGTGTTTTACACACTGCACATTGTAGTAGTGTTTTACACACTACACATTGTAGTAGTGTTTTACACACCACACATAGTAGTAGTGTTTTACACACTGCACATAGTAGTAGTGTTTTACACACTACACATTGTAGTAGTGTTTTACACACCACACATAGTAGTAGTGTTTTACACACTACACATTGTAGTAGTGTTTTACACACCACACATAGTAGTAGTGTTTTACACACTGCACATTGTAGTAGTGTTTTACACACTACACATTGTAGTAGTGTTTTACACACCACACATAGTAGTAGTGTTTTACACACTGCACATAGTAGTAGTGTTTTACACACTACACATTGTAGTAGTGTTTTACACACCACACATAGTAGTAGTGTTTTACACACTGCACATAGTAGTAGTGTTTTACACACTACGCATAGTAGTAGTGTTTTACACACCACACATAGTAGTAGTGTTTTACACACTGCACATAGTAGTAGTGTTTTACACACTACACATAGTAGTAGTGTTTTACGCACTGTTTTACACACTGCACATAGTAGTAGTGTTTTACACACTACACATAGCAGTAGTGTTTTACACACTAAACATAGTAGTAGTGTCTTACACACTAAACATAGTAGTAGTGTTTTACACACTACACATAGTAGTAGTGTTTTACACACTACACATAGTAGTAGTTGTTTACACACTACACATAGTAGTAGTGTCTTACACACTACACATAGTAGTAGTGTTTTACACACTACACATAGTAGTAGTGTTTTACACACTACACATAGCAGTAGTGTTTTACACACTGCACATAGTAGTAGTGTTTTACGCACTGTTTTACACACTGCACATAGTAGTAGTGTTTTACACACTGCACATAGTAGTAGTGTTTTACACACTGCACATAGTAGTAGTGTTTTACACACTACACATAGTAGTAGTGTTTTACGCACTACACACAGTAGTAGTGTTTACACACTGCACATAGTAGTAGTGTTTTACACACCACACATAGTAGTAGTGTTTTACACACTGCACATAGTAGTAGTGTTTTACACACTACACATTGTAGTAGTGTTTTACACACCACACATAGTAGTAGTGTTTTACACACTGCACATAGTAGTAGTGTTTTACACACTACGCATAGTAGTAGTGTTTTACACACCACACATAGTAGTAGTGTTTTACACACTGCACATAGTAGTAGTGTTTTACACACTACACATAGTAGTAGTGTTTTACGCACTGTTTTACACACTGCACATAGTAGTAGTGTTTTACACACTACACATAGCAGTAGTGTTTTACACACTAAACATAGTAGTAGTGTCTTACACACTAAACATAGTAGTAGTGTTTTACACACTACACATAGTAGTAGTGTTTTACACACTACACATAGTAGTAGTTGTTTACACACTACACATAGTAGTAGTGTCTTACACACTACACATAGTAGTAGTGTTTTACACACTACACATAGTAGTAGTGTTTTACACACTACACATAGCAGTAGTGTTTTACACACTGCACATAGTAGTAGTGTTTTACGCACTGTTTTACACACTGCACATAGTAGTAGTGTTTTACACACTGCACATAGTAGTAGTGTTTTACACACTGCACATAGTAGTAGTGTTTTACACACTACACATAGTAGTAGTGTTTTACGCACTACACACAGTAGTAGTGTTTACACACTGCACATAGTAGTAGTGTTTTACACACTGCACATAGCAGTAGTGTTTTACACACTGCACAATGCACATAGTTGGAGTGTTTTACACACTACACATAGTAGTAGGGTTTTACACACTGCACATAGTAGTAGTGTTTTACACACTACGCATAGTAGTAGTGTTTTACACACTACGCATAGTAGTAGTGTTTTACACACTGCGCATAGTAATAATGTTTTACACACTACACATAGTAGTAGTGTTGTTGCCGGTTGCTGACATATGCCTACATGTGTACCGTAAAATGTTAATTAGTCTAACCATGAGTGGTAAAATGTTTAAATATATCATCACATATAGTTTGAAATCTTTGCAATGGGACTTGTCGGTTGGATTTCCTTCACTCGAAATTGCTCAGCGCTTCGGCGTGAAACTCCGATTCAGTGTCCGCGCTGTTGACGGGAGTGCCTCTGAGTAACCTTTGAAGGGACCCTATAACAAGTGCGCATACATACACACATACCAATGATAGAAATTTCACACGGTTCCTAGAAGTCTGCTGCAGCGACGTTCGTTGGGTCTATATATGTACCGGTACACTGCAGTGTAGGCGTTCCAAGTATACACCACAGAAATGACATCATTTCCCCATTTATTATAAGGTCTTATAATATAACATATATAGCATAACAAGAGCTCCACGTGGTTAAGAAGAAGCTATAGGTCTGTGCTAGAACAACTGCAAATTAGCCTAGAGCCCTAGAACACTTAATAGCCCAATTTTCATAGCTTCCTTTTAAACGCTGTGACTGTGTCCACCGACACAGTGCTGTCATCCAAACCGTTCCATAGCTCTACAACTCTAGCACTGAAGAATTTCTGCCCTAATATTCCTTTCGGCTTCTTAAACAATTTATACATGTGACCCCCGAGTTGCTTTGCTTGGTGCTAATTCAAGGAAGAACGTCTCCCAGGCAGTCCCAGCATATAGTGCTTCCTTTCCAGTGATGATCTTAAATGCTTCCTCTGTTTACATGATATAAAATATGCTATTTTTATATAGCAGGATATAGGCCTACACGTATACTATCCGTATAGCATTACAGAAGCAATAAGAACGAAACTCTCCCGAACAGGGATTTTAGCGAGTGTCCTATAGATGAGTTTGACCATGATGAGGTCATTCTAATCTAATTGGTGTCTGTTCATCCTGGAGAAAGAAAGAGAGAAAGAGAGAGAGAGACAGAGAGAGGGGAGGAAGGGAGAGATTACACCATCAAAATAATATTGAAGCCGGTGGATTCAGCTGTCGAAACCGTCACATAAATAGAATAGAAAAGTCAAACTTGAGTTGTTAGAAGCACGCGCTTCAGAGTGCATGCCTAGAATTGTCTGCAGATGTCTGATGAGTCGATGCATCGGAAGGTGGCGTCTGTCTGTTCCCCGTACGCAAAACCTAATTACGAAGACGGCGATGTTTTCCTTCCTTCAGTTCTGTGGTCAAGTGGCCAGGTGGCCGGGGTGGTGGGGTAGGGGGTCAGGTGGTCAAGTGGCCTGGGGGGGGGCCAGATGGTCAAGTGCTGCCATGGATGTTATTAAGTTTATCCTGAGACATAATCAGGATTTACAAAGCAGTGATTGCAAGTTTTTAATGGTGCCCATCTGCTATCGTTCCATCATTCTATTCTGGTTTGCGTCTCTTTCTCTATCTCTCACCCTCTGTATCTGTATCTGTATGTCTGTCTCTTTCTATATCTATCTCCCTACCTATCTCGATCCCTCTCTAGTTTTTTTTTTATCTCGTTTGTTTGTTCGCTCTCCATTCGTTCTTTCACTCGCGTTCACTACGTCACCTGCTGCTCTCCTCCTTCACTTTGCTTCACGGCCACTTCATTATTTCTTTCACTCTCTATCTCATCTTCTCTTTATTTTCTCTTTACAAAGAGTATGTATATAAGAGAAGCCAAATATAGCAAATATTATGGCAAGCAAATGAATAAATTATGAGAAAACCGAGTTATTCAAAGAGTTTCAATATGAAGTTCGGCTGATATCCTATAGCATCGAAAACCTCTCCGTTTTACAAAAAAGCTGAGTAGGCCCTAAAGCCATACAATTCTGGTTACACAAAGTGCAGTGCTGTTCATATATTTATGCACCGGCTATAGTCGCTATACGGATTGTCCGTATTGGTTGTTTTGTTGCAGTCGGTATCTTTTAGATTCCTTCCCTGCAGCACTGACTTTCCAAATTCACATGGAGACCATAGAAATACCTATAGATTGGACAGATGACTGAAGTGTCTTGTCCCAAATGTACTATTGAAAATTTTATTGATGCTTTAAGTTTTCAGATTTCTGAAGGCATGCAGCAGAAACTGCAGTCTGCATAGTCTATTCTGGTTCGATCTCTGGCATCGATTCATTTAAAGCGGCAGCGTCGTCAACGTCCTTAAAAAAGAGAAAGGAAAAGAAAATCCGCAGTGAAATCGAATCGTCATTGAAGGAAAGTTCGTTGTGATGCAGGTATACAAGTTCTTTGAGATTTTTGAGATTTTTGGTAATTATTTCTAAAACACAAGTGGTTCCAAATTCTTGACAAACTATAGGCCTATGTATTGTTCTGAAGCATCGTCATCTTCTTAATCTGAAGTCGCTATCGCTCAAGATCTTAAGATTGTTATTGTAAAGAATTAAGACTTGAGGGTAATAGGCTAGGTAGGTTATCTGGTACTGCCTTAAGCGACTTGCTGGATCAGTCGGATTTTAATCTGTCACCGTATAGAAGAGAACAGCAACAAGAGATGTCTTCCATATTTATAAGAGGAAACGCTCTTCTAAAATGGAACAAAATTTCTTGAATGCACACATACTTTTCTTTTCAATGTTGCACTTAAGCTAAAGCCACGTAAATGACAAATCTTCGAAGAAGATCAGAACGATACCTATACTATCTCACAATGATGGCTAAAAAATTAATATAGGCCTAAACACGGATTTTAATCATATAATTATATGAAATACAATTAACAGATCGACGTTACAAAGATCAAGAAGTATTGATTTTTCTGGATTAGGTTACAAACACGCATTGATATATTTAGGTTACAGATGCAATTACATGTATAAAGGCCTATATCAGACTATATGAACACGTTTAGAAATAGACACAGACATAGAATACGATCAAAATAAAGCGGATATAGGCAGCCATTGAAACTAAACACATGGCTATAAGTAGACCATAGGCAAAATTGTCTGACACAAAAATCTTGGCAGCTATCTATAGAAGCATGTCTACTCTAAGGCAATTGCTAATTCTGCGCCAGTCTCCGTGGATGGACCGAGCTTCCCCTCAATCCTTAATAAGATTTTCGTTGGGTCCGTGCATCTTCGTATAACTTCGTTACTGAGTAGGATTATCTATAGGCTATAATTCCTGTTTCCTCAGGCTGTCACTCTAAAAGAGATTTTGGTCCGCACTGTTTGATGCGATTAATAAATTTTCAGATAAGGTATAATCAAAGTTACTAAACAAGAAACTATACTAATTGCCATCGATAAAGGCAAGAAGAGGCAACTCAACCAACGATGTTTCTTAGTTTGTGGTTTCGGTGGAACTCGTGCAACAATTCCTGCAGTCTCTACCGATTCCTTGTTGATTGGAACAATCTGTTCGCTTTCTCTTTAAACTAATCGGTTGTCTGGTCATATAATATGGTTATTAGTTGGATTTGATATCCTAGGCCTAACAGTTTTCATCGAATTTAATTTCCGATAATTGCCATTCATGGCCGAAACTCCTTAATTACTGATGATGGCAATGATCAGTTCTCTTGTATAGGCCTACATGACTATTTGCGTCTAACTTGTTTGCTATCAATAATCACACACGTCAATGTTATAGGCTACATTTTCAGATCCGTCCAAACATAACCACATGGAAGCATTAAACTTGCCATATAAATTATTGTCACTTATGAGGTCAATGCAAAATCACGTCCTGCATTGACATGATCGCATTTTTTGGCAAAAGCCCGATAAGACAAAATCATTGAATTTTGCTGAAAATTTGAGAAAACTTTAGCAACAAGCGGTAATAGGTCTTAATATTGAGACTTGTCGAAATTCAGCCATTCAATAGCAATAGTTCAAACTGTGGTCGGTGGCCAAAAGCTACGCTCCAGCTATAGTCTAAAGTGGCCTGGCAAAACTCTTTCAGTGCTGAAATATTTTTGTTTGGCCCTGCTGTACACTGTGTACAGGGTACGTTTACTTTTTTTATTCCACTCAGACCCGGTTGACCTCGTGATTACAATTATCTGGACAATAATGCACAGCCGTTCTCTATCTTTACCTCCAGTCGCATTCTCTTAGAATTCCACGACCCATCCTTGTAATCTACGCCATAATTATAAGAAGAAACTGACTGCACTGCATGTTTCCAACTCGTTGACTATAAGCTTATCTCCTCTTGAAAATAAACTTCTTAATGTGAATAATGTCTAGCTGCTAGGCTGCTAGCACATCGTCAAGGTTATAACGGTGCAGCTTCGAGACGAGGCTCATAAATCAGGCTGTGTAGACCACATGGAAGTGAGACGAATATTATAATTCATCGGGGGGTGGCTGGGTTGTCATAACAGGGACCCACATCCGGTATCTCAAAGGTGACAACGATGCTCTTGACAACGAAACGCAAGTTAGGAAAAAGAAACACTTTCATTGTTAGACTTATTATGTACAAGTATGTATGTATGTGCGTTTGCTATAGCGCCCCTTCAAGATTTATACTCAGAAGCGCCCCCGACTACAGCGCGTACACTGAATCGGAGTTTCACGCCGAAGCGCATGAGCGACTGCGAGTGAAGGACTTTCCCAAGGTCTGTACGCGGCGACCTGAGGTGGATTCGAACCTGCAACCTGAACCTGATCAGGGCCGTTTTAAGGAGTTTTGGGGCCCTAGGCACAAACCCTAATCCTAAACATATCCACGAGTCTAATCTACTCTAGCCAAATCAAGGTTTCTGGGGACGGAGAACAAGTATTTACACACACATTTTTGTCGGTCGATTGCTCGAGACGTGTAGCGCCGAGACGGGAGGGCTATGGGAAAGGAATGTCCGAATGTGTCCCTCCATGAAGTCAGAAATTGTTGAATTTTCACATTGCATTTTAAGCTGCCATCTTTACAAAATTGCTCAACATTCGCAGTGCTGACATGCCTAGTCTAAGACTTCTATGATTGTTCTTGCAATTATAATAATTCCTTATTCAGTTTCCACATTGTAATGATAGGCCACATGCAGCATTGTAAGCTGGGATCTAAGCAAAATTACAGATTATTATTTCAGTGCTGATTACAAGAGTGGTTGAAAGTTTCAATAAAATTAATATAATTATTATTACAATCATAATTTCTTGACGTATCAAATTCAGCAACTCAGTTCTGCTGCTTCTGGACCATTAGGCCAACAGCATAATAGGCCTAGTAGCCTAACGAATAACTGCAGACAGATCTAGGCTATAATTATATAAGACCTACTTTCTTGCATTGGAATTGACTTATTCCCGCGCGTTGCTAAAAAGGCTTGTATTGTTGACCATGGAGGATAGGCCTACAGTTCTCGGAATTGCCACAAATGTTACACAAACCAAGGAAGAACCGCCAAAATCTGGAAGTCATGTAGTAGGCCTAATGATGCTGTTTTACTAAGTGTTCAAGTAACAAAACCTTTTTAAATTTCGACAGTTTTAAATTTGAAAGGTAGCACTAAAAAGTCGAAAATTGGTTTTACAAAAATAGTACTTGTACAAATATTAACAGTAAATTATACTCATTGTAAGATGATTGTATCATATTATTACATTAATAGATTTTATCGTCATAATATCATACAATAGTAAATAATATCACGGTATATTACTAGAGTTCGTGTATTATACAATAATTTAAGCAGCAATTCAAACTTATAATTTGGTCAAATGTTTTGGGTAGTCATTTCTGGGTGAAGTTCCTTCCACACTGGGAGATGCTTAGATTAAACACTGAACGTAACCCGATTCCCGTCTCAAACTCTCAGTCTCAGATATAGAGTGCCGGTACTCTATTCATGCCTTCTATGGGCATGTGTGTCATTTTGTTACGTTTATTAATATTGATAGAAGAACCTAGGCCTATACACAGCTAGAGCACATCAATCTTTGTATTACAAGTGTACTGTGTAAAATAAATTTAAGCTTAGCACACGTTAAAGTTCGTATAACATGTTGCTAATTTGTTATGCAATGTAGCATTTTGGGTCGCCGCGGGCCCCCCTGTTGCGCGGGGCCCTAGGCCCGGGCCTCGCGGGCCTGTGCCTTAAAACGGTTCTGAACCTGATATGATCATAATCATACTTCATTGATTGACCGGTCCTATGTCGAATAAACCTGTTTATTGTTTGTTTGTTTGTTTGTATGTGCACTTGTTATAGCGCCCCTTCAAGCTCTCTACTCAGAGGCGCTCCCTAATGCAGAGTGGACACTGCATCGGAGTTTCACGCCAAAGCGCTGAGCAATTGCGAGTGAAGGACTTGCTCAAGGTCCCTACGCGGCGACTTGGATTCGAACCTCGAACCTTCCGGCTTCAAGGCAACGACGCCACCACTACACCACCGCGCCCCAATTATTATTAATTATTCGTTTATAATCGTAGCCTACAAATACAAGGTCTGCACGCATGCGCAAGGGCAGATCCAGCTGTGGCAATTTCTGTCATGTCTCCATTTGACCTTTGGCCAGTTTCCAAAGACGTCTATCGATTTCCTGGATTCGCTCTTGTACACATGCCCATGCACACATCAAATGCTAAACAAACAAACAAACACACACACACACCGAGGCAAGCAAGCAGACATCTACAACTAGTTCTTATATCAGTCAGAATAACACTTTCCCCAGCACTAACATAAACAGCATGATCAGCATTAGGCGCATACTTGTAGGCCTACTTGGTACTTTTAAGAGCCGTGAACGAAATTATTGCAGTGATAGAATTCTAATTACACGGTTCCGTTTTATTGTCTTTGAAGTTGCTAATAGAATGCCGCCTAACGAAGACAAGAAGTTTTAGATGTAGATGGAGGTTCAGGCTATTCGCTCTACAGCTTGGAGCCCCACAGCCAAGGTTACAAGGTATCGGCTACGCTGTTCTTCCCGTTCTGTTCTTGAATTTGGCAGACTACCGGTAGACCTACGTTTTTAGGAGTGCTTTATTAGTCAAAATGTGCACCGAGTGGTAATGCCAACTTAATACTGATTGTTTATAGTTTAATGTAGTTAGAGTGGGAAATTGATTCTCACTAAACTTTTTGACTGCGCAGACAGTGTCTAACTATGGCCATTGCTATAAAGCAGTGGTCCCCAACTTTTTTTTACTTTAGGACCACTTTTTCTAAGTTGGAGGACACGAGGACCACTTTTTCTTAGTTGAAGGTCATTGAGGGGCCACAGAATTAAAATTTAATTAACTAAAAGCATTCAAATTGCTATAATTAAATCAAAATAGAATGTTTGATGTTATTTATAGATGTCAAAATAAAATAATTTGCAATAGAAACTAATTATGTGTTCTATCCTGTCCAAATTGTCAATTTTGTCATATATTTATGTTAATTCTTTGAGGGACGAGGGACATATTTTGTGACCCAGCGGGTCACTTTTGGTCCGGGGGCCACGGGTTGGGAACCACTGCTATAAAGCAACGAAGGAGACTATTAACTCAAATCTAATTAGTTTATTTAGGAAGGTTGTTTCAGGCCGCAGCACTGACGGAAGCAAAAGCTTCTTTGTCGAGTTGTACCGAAACGAACTCAAGCAACAAGAATAGCGCCATGTTCGGGCAAACGAAGGGATCTGCAGCCAGCACCAGACGATACACGCAGAGATAGCGAAGCGATCTTCTACGTAAACCAACTCTTGTCACCAAGCGGTATAAAAGTAAATAAATACATTTACACCGCGAGAGCTAAAGAAGCAACATGTGCGAGGATGAATTTGCAAATATAGTTCGGGTCCACGTCGCGGTTAGTTTTTGTCGGCTCAGAGTCCTTCACAGAGAAAACGAGGGACATTCAGAAAAAAACTTCTGTTTTGAGACAAACTGGACGCTGCTATTCAATCGCTATATGCGATAACAGAAGTGAATTATTTATGATGGGTCAACATACTCTTTATATCATTTTATCGATTTACAGTCGCCTTTCAGAGGCTTGTATACAATAGGCGCAATGATTTGTTGTTGTTGCAAATGTTTTGATAGTAGGCTATACATGTAGGTGCAAAAAGATTATAGCGTTCTATGCTTGCAATCAATACAGTCTGAGGTCAGAGTCTGCTATGTATTGTATGCTACCGTGTATATCACTCGGACAGGATGAACAGAGTCTATTAACAGCGCGTGTGCTGCGGAAACCAATTCATTTGCACGGCAACCAGCTATTCATTCGTCCAATAGTATCGGACAAGTTTCAAATCTTTTATATCTGAGCTGAATCATGCTTTGAACAGCATGCGTGTAATGTACTAGGCCTATGCTTGTTTTTGTATGAGATCATATAGGCATATATGCATTCTCATGCGTGCAAGTATTCAATCATTTCTATGACGCTTATTGTGCAGGGCTTTTTTAACGTGCACTTGTACACAAAATGTGCAGTTCTAAACGGATTTGCGCAGTTGTAGAAGCACTTCTGTGCAGTTAACCCTCCAACACATAGCGTCCTTTTTAAAGGACAGTTCAGATTTCATCCACCAACCTGCTACCCCTACAGCTTTTCGTAAATGCTTCATCCTGTGCACCCCTTTGATAATGGTTCTATCCATCAACACAAAAGTTGTTTACGTCGGCGGTTGCTTTAATTAAGAAAAAGTCATTTTATATTGCAAGTTGTTGAAAATCGAGTTTTCCGGAATGTCTTGTCGTAAAAGGTAAATAAAATATTACTACCAATATAGTAAAACTTTGGTGTTTGTTTATTTTTTGTGTGCTTTAGTTAATAAAACAAAGGAACCCAAGCACTTGATTGTAGGTTATTTACTTTCGAAGCTTTGACTGATTCTGTGACTGTCCTTCTAAAAGGACGCTGTGCGCTATAGGCTACGTCTACTTGACTGTCTGTTTTACTATTATCAGCTCCTGCGCACATTTCTGTCCATAATTTTACAAACAAATAATTACATTAAAACGATTACTAATGCCTTTCAGCGTTAAATAACACAGTTAGACAGCCGTGGAAGCATGAAGGCATATGATTTTATGCAGTAAATATTCCATAATAGTGTTTTTGTGTATATATTGAAAAATATTGCTCAGATATTTTTTGGACATGTAATTAATTATAATAACATACCTGCCCACAGTAATCCTAGTAAATACAACATTACTAAGGCACAGATGACTTTATTTGTATTGTAAATTATTTGTATTTAGGTACACAGTTGCGGAAGTTATAAGTATGTTGGAGGAAGATGACGACTTTCAAAATGCGAATATATTTATGCTACCACCTGAAGACCCAACGCGATCTGATGAAGACAGTGGACCAGAAGATGATGATGGTGATGTAGATAATTTGACTGGAAATCAGTTGAGGGCTGAAGCAGAAGCAACAGTTACTCTATCAAATCACGAGCAAAAGCGGATTGGGATTGAAGACGAAGACGACTCAGCCAAGGATGATCAAGAATTGATTCCTCACTGCAGTACAGATACGGTTGAGGAAACAGCTGCGGAAACTACAGTTGCACAAGCAAAACGAGCACGAACATCAGCAACAACTGTGCTCCAAACAACCAAAGTAAACTCTAGAAAGAAAGCAGTATCACCCGAGCGTCAGTGGGTAAAAAAAGACATAAAGGAACCAGATCTCTCATGGATGGCACCGCAGGCAAATATTGGAGCAAAGGATTTGTCTGCAGCATCTTTGTTTGAGCTGTTCTTTGACAATGAAGTCATCGAGCGCATAACAAATATGTCAAATCTCTATGCTTCCCAACATTCTAAACAACTTGGAGCTACGTTTGAGGAAATACGATTGGTTTTGGCCATTTTGCTGATATCTGGCTATGTGCCACTTGTCAACAGACGTATGTTCTGGGAGAGCAGTGAGGACACTCACAATGAAGCAGTGAGTAGTGCTCTACCAGTAAACAGATTTGAAGAACTGTTGCGATATCTGCATGTCTCTGACAATTACAAACTTGATGCCAACGACAAAATGGCAAAATTGCGACCTTTGTTTGACATGCTCAATAAAAGGTTTATGCAGCACTGGCCTGTTGAACAGAATGTGTCTGTTGATGAATCGATGGTGCCGTATTATGGCCGTCATTCATCAAAGCAATTCATTCGGGGAAAACCGATACGCTTTGGGTTCAAAGTGTGGTGTCTGAACACTCGTCTTGGATACCTGGTTCAATGTGAACCTTACCAAGGCGCATCGGGTTCTTACGATGCAAATCTAGGTCTTGGTGGATCTGTTGTGTCAAATTTGATGGAAGACCTGCCAACTGGAGTGCCTTACAATTTGTTTGTTGACAATTTTTTCACCTCCTCTCGTCTCCTTGATCACCTGAGCACAAAGAATATATCTGTTGTTGGAACTGTAAGAGTCAACAGAATGGGAAAATGCCCTCTGAAACCAGTGGATGAGTTACGCAAAGAAACACGGGGCTCGTATGATTATTCTTTGGATAGGAAGTCTGGAATGCTGGCTTTGAGGTGGAATGACAATAATGTTGTCAGCATGTTGTCGAACTGTTTTGGTATCAAGCCATTAGGCCAAGTCAGGCGTTGGTCAGCTGCGCAGAAGAAGCACATATTGATCAGTCAGCCTCATATGGTTGCACAGTACAATCGATTTATGGGTGGAACAGATCGTATGGATCAGAACATCGCAAAACTTCGAATCAGCATTCGCATCAAGAAATGGTGGTGGGCCTTGTTTTGTTTTGCAGTCGATGTAGCTATTCAGAATGCCTGGCTGTTGGGTCGTTCTACAGAGCAAGCTGACCGAAAGTCACAAACATTGGTTCAATTTCGTCGTGAAGTGGCAATGACCTATGTTTTGAAGTACCGTGGCCACCGAAGTTCAGCTGGACGGCCAAGTCGAGCACTTCCAACTCAGAGTCGAAGGCAGGGTATTCCAGCAGAGGTTCGATACGATGGACAAAACCATTTGATTGGTGCAATTTCTGGTGGGCAGAAGAGGTGTGCTGCATGTGGAAAGAAAGTCCAGAGGAAGTGTATCAAGTGCAACACTGCGCTCCATGTCAACTGTTTTGAACGCTTCCATACTAAGTAATTTCATCTGCAGCCACTAATTACTACACACTTTCATTGATGATAAGTTGATGACTGTGGTCTGTGGAGTCCATATTTGTGGAACTTTACTTGGAAGACTTATCTAGACTAAGTGGATTTGAAATGTATCCTAATGGTACACAAATTTTAGCTAGTGTACGAATTAACTTTTTTATGCATTTTACACGAGTAACAGGCGCCATAGAAGTCTTTAGATTTTATAATATTATAAAACTTTGTCATTTAGAAGCAATGTCTGTCAGCCATTCAATGTGTGTTGTCTAAATTTCAAACTACCAGTTCAAATAACTATAAAATAAATAAGCATGTATAAATTAACACGTACCCTGTAACGCATAGCGTCCTTTTAAAAGGACAAAACTTCTTTTTGCTATATTTTTTTTATTTTTCAATATTTCCAAAAAATTTCACCTGATCCTTTATTCTGGAACCATAATACATCTCATATGCAAAAATCACTGTGAAAAGAAAATTCATGCATTGATGGGTTAAAACTAGCAAAAAGGTCATTGTCTTCCGATTGGAAGTAATTTACCATGGAGGATGCATGGGAAAGGAAAGAAGAAGTTGTGCAGTTCTAAAAATTCCTTTAAACAAGCCCTGCTATATTGTGACCTATCAAAAACAAAACTCTGAATGTTTAATATGATTGAGTCATTCAGTTGCGCATGTGACTATATATATGAAAAAGTAATTTTGGGTTTTAGCTTCTGTGCCGATTCACTTGGAAATGTCGGATAAGATTCCGATGGAATTATCTTGCATGTCTGCCTCAAAGGCAATATACGAACGACAAGCGATCTACGATGTCCTGCAGCTATAGAGTTAATTAATGCTTACGATCGCGACAACCTGCGCGAGTTGAAAATCTCATCAAGCAACAAGATGTCGATCCTCATACACATTATTATAGTGGCGAGTGCTTCTATAAGCGCCTGCAGCATGGCGAATGGCGCATGCATGTGTATAATGAGCAAAGGACAAAATAGTGAAATCAATTCAATTATGAGGATTGCGAAAGATGGAGGTGTATACTGTATAGCACATTAGTATTTCACCTTTGACATTAATACATGTATCTTGTTATCGCAGAAGATATATATATATATATATATATATATATATATATATATATATATATAATTTCATATAGACATCGTGTCTGTCAATGGTAGCTTAATAGTTATAAGAAATAATTCACGGAATTAAGGTTTCTGTCCGTAGATCTTTTCAGTGCGTCGCTCATCATTACAACAACAGTCAAGCGTAGTCTTTCTTGTCTTGGTTTACTTAAACTGAAATAAAATACTAGTTTGAAGCGAAATCAACGGATATCGACGTGGATTGGAAAACTGTCCATCAACATCAATCTGTAATGTAATGTAATGTAATGTAATGTAATGCAATGTAATGTAATGTTACATCTGCAGACAGATGCGATAGAATTCTGATCGTCGATCTGAACTGCAGAATAGGGGTTGAGGATGCTGAGCGCAATCTTTTGGAAGCTACATGTACTCTTCCGGAGGAGGAGGAGGAGGACAGCCTCTAGGTATACATCCACATTATTTGTACTACGACAGTTTGAGGGATGAGGCTATACTGATGATGGATGATAGACTATCATACCAGTCGGTGAAGCTCACTCTATCGGAATTTTCACGATAAAAAAATTGTGCCAAAGAGCACCGTTATGAGTCATATAGGCTATATTAATCGCATCCGGGTAAATTTGGCCCAATAATAAAAGTATTCTATTGAACCAAATGGATATGGATACGGCGTTGAATACACATATATAAAGCTATATAATTATATATACATGATATTAAGTCTATCACAATTCTCGTGCACTGAAGGAGTCGAGAAAATACTTTGGGAAAATAAGTTTCAACGACCATGCTTACTCGATTTTCGGTAGGCCTATACTTTACTTTGAATTACAATTGCAACGACTCGTCCCAAAGTATTTTTCGTCTCGTTAAGAATTGTTTTCTCGACAGTGCATGCCAAAGTCTTACAGTGGCCCCTAACAGGAACTGTAGCGCATGCATCTTTCCCCCATGCATGCAGCCAGCGGCCTTAGCCCTTCCCCCATCACCCCACGCAGAGCAACTGCTTGTTCTTCTATACTAAGCAACGCCATGCACAGCGTAGATGAATTGCTGTGATGATTGTAATGCATGCAGCCTGCTGGCGATTAGTTCCGATGGCTAATATGTTGAAATAAGCTGAGTACTCGAGCACATAATTATATAGAGTCTATAAGCCCACAACGCGAGATGAACTACTAATCAAGTCTTGTATGGTATATATATATTATATATATATATGTATATACATATATATATATATATAATATACGCAAGGCCAACATTAT
>OX457036.1:38729253-38734253 GCA_949752735.1 Lumbricus terrestris
GATAGAGACAGACGATTTGACGATAATAATATAATTAGGCCCTGAAGGCAGTTGGAGAACTGCAGGCGTCACTGTAATCTGCGGCAGAGTGCGTGTTATAATAGGGGGTTATAATAATAAAATAATTTTAAATTCTGCCGAGTGAAAAGATGCTGAATGGAACACACGGTCTTTACAGAGAATTGTGCGAGTCTTCTGCAAGTGATAAAATAACTTCAGTTGTATTGTGAATTTGCAACATCTTCGTAGCCAACAACATCATTCCTGTCACTTTGCAAGTATTCTATCGAAACGCTTCTAGGATCAACATTGGTGTCCAGTTCAAAAGACGCGAGTCTATTCTGATGTCTAGCAGTACAGACTTGTCTTCAGATTCTTGAAATTATCAAGTGTGTGCTTCAAATCGAATTTTAAGCGACTCTTTGTCCATCAACAAGCACCGGTTTGGCAGAGGCCAGTCAACATCAGACAAATACTAAATGCGAATGGGTTGCCTAATTACAGTTTGATTTTCTTTAGACTCGGTGAAAGCTCAAGCATGCAGAGATCCAGTAAAAACTGACCCCAATAAATGTAACCTTGACTCTCTCTGTCTCTTTCTCTCTCTTTCGCTTTCCTCTATCCCATACTTCTCTCTTTGTGTCTATCTTCTCTGTCTCTGTGTTTTTCTCTGTCTCTGTCTCTGTCGGTCCCTCCCTCCCTCCCAGTAGCTACACAAGCCCGTTTCAGTTCCAATATTTCCAGCAGCAGGTCACATGAATAAAAATAATTGTATGAATGTTTTCATTTGTGCACTTCTCCAGACCACATTATTTCTCAAGCTTAAAAGATCCACATGCAGAAGTAATGTGAATGAGATAGCCTCTTGAGAGTGTTCACAGCTACTGGGCTGGTGAAACGGCTGTTCCGGTTGATGCTTTTGCTCGGAGTAGCAGTAGATGTAGCTCGCTAGAGTCACAGAGATGCTTCAGCAGCCCTCACAAAAGATTGTTAGCTAATACGGAAGCGTACGCAACCATCGAGCAGCAACAACTCTGCGTGGGCTGTGCTCGATGCGGCAACAGTTCTAACAATTTCAATGGTTTGTTTTCTATCCGACAACGTAAGTAGACTTCTTCGCCTGTTCTTTCTTAAATACGCGTGAGCATCTACACCTTAGTTGTTTAGAGACAAGCAATTCAGCCCTGCATAGTTTAATATAGTTTGGTCGCAAATTGCCATTAGAGAGCACCGTTCTTTCTCTGTTGTCGGTCGTAGCCTATTATGAGAAATTCTCGAAGATTTACATTACATTACATTATGCGGGATCGCCGTAATGACTCCCATTAGCATTACCGGTCGTCTTACGCCCAAAAGTTAACTCAGACGCGTTTCATTGGAGCCTTAAGCTTTTAAATTTCAGCCGTGCATGGTTTCGCTCGGAGCAAATTCTTACCAGTTACCAAGTACAGGAGCTATACAAATCTAGCCTACTTAACAAATGAATACATCTTACGGTATAGTGCGTCAGATTTAAACTTGGATGAAACATTTTAGGAACAAATCGAAGCGTTGGGCCCCATCAATCGCGCGGGTCGCGAATTGTGCCGCTGCTTCCGGCCATCTTAGGGAAACTGTCTATCTCTTTCAGATAGAAAGAGTACGTTTTAATGCTGTTGCTTTTAGAGGTTCTTTTGCACCACTCACCGGGGACGAGAACAATGCACTTTATGCCTGAATACTTTTTTGTTTTTAGTCTGGTTTTAAGCTCGATTGGTCTTTTAATAAATGATTGTATAATAATAATAATAATAATAATAATAATAATAATAATAATAATAATGTGACAATCAAGTATATTGTTGCATTTCACAGAGACTGTGTTTCCTTTGCATTTGTTTATGCATTCTGTTCATCTTACTAACGTTTATAAAATAAATAATTTGCACATAGCGTCTCCTTTCCCTTTTTTGTTGTTGTATTT
This sequence comes from Lumbricus terrestris, assembly GCA_949752735.1. NCBI lineage: Eukaryota > Metazoa > Annelida > Clitellata > Crassiclitellata > Lumbricidae > Lumbricus > Lumbricus terrestris. The sequence continues at coordinate 38,731,217 of OX457036.1, forward strand.
CTTGCCTCTCTTAAACTGTCTCTGTCTATCCATGCTATTGTTTCTAGGTCGTTTTCTCTCTGTGTGTGTTTCTCTCTCTGCGTGTGTGTGTGTGTGTGTTTCTCCTTGCAGCTCTCCAGATATTTCTTTCTGTCACTCTCTTTTCTATACCATCTGTCTCCAGACTCTCTCTCCATGTATGTTTCTTTCTATCTGTGCTTTTCTCTGCCTCTTCTTTATCCTTCACCCAGTCTGTCTTCATGTATATCTTTATCTGTCTTTTTTCTCACTCGCTGTCTCTGTCTCTGTCCCTGTCTCTGCATCTATCTATATCTCTGTCTCTGTCTCTGTCTCTGTCTCTCTCTCTGTCAGTGTCACTGTCTGTCTCTTTCTCTTTCTCAGTCTCTCTCTGTGTCTTCGACTGCGTTTTACTCCCTGTCTCTATCACGCTGATCCACAGTGCCTCTCTGTTTGACTGGCAACATCTATAGCTTCTTATCAGCCCTATTTCCGCATGACCAGTGACCCCCAGATGACCAGACAGACCCCTCGGGTGCACGAGAGGGCAGGGCTGCGTCTTGTCTTTTTACACCGTACAAGATTACATCTCTTTTCTTTGGTCCACTGAGGTTGAGAGAAGAGAGTGGAGGTAGGGGGTGGTGAGATTTAGAGAAATGCAAGAACTTCAGTCGAAAAAGTAATGCAATATATGCAACTGATCTGCTTCCATTTTGCATGATTATGATCATCATGACTACGGCCTTCGTCGTCAACTTCGTCGTATTCCTCACGACCTTTATCATTTGAAGTCGTCACTATCATCATCTTCATAATAATTGTTATCACCTTCAGCGAATTGCGGAGTTGAGTTTTGTAAACGGACGATTTTTATTATCATATGTTGTTCTACTACTACTACTGCTGCTGCTGCTGCTGCTGCTACTGCTACTACTACTACCACTACCACCACTACTACTACTACTACGACTACTACTATTACTACTACTGCCATTACTACTACTACCATCACTACTACTACTACTACTACTACTACTGCTGCTGCTGCTACTACTACTAGTACAACAACAACTACTACTACTACTAATACTAATACTACTGCTGCTGCTGCTGCTACTGCTACTGCTAGCACAGCTACAACTACAACTACTACTACTACTACTACTACTACTACTACTACTACTACTACTACTACTACTACTACTACTACTACGACTACTACTATTACTACTGCTACCATTACTACTACTACATCTACTACTGCTGCTGCTGCTACTACTACTAGTACAACAACTACTACTACTACTACTACTACTACTACTACTACTACTGCTGCTGCTGCTGCTACTGCTACTACTAGTACAACTATAACTACTCCTACTACTTCTACTACACAGAGCTGAGATCTTTCTGCGTCTAACTCTACAAAAACATATTGGCCTAAAGAAATCGGTTGGGGCCGGAAACCGACGGCGTCGGTCAAAGATAAGATACGGCTGCTGCGGCCAACGATAAGACGCCGCATACAAGGCCAAACGATCTCTGTGTGTAGCGCACAACAATGCGCGGCAACGCGTGTGTAAACAGGAATTTCCATCTGGGTTTCGTTGTATAAACATCTCGTAGGCGGTTGGAAGGAAAGTGCAGGGTCAAGATGCATATCCCAGGTTGAAACGATAGGCTGGAGAACCCTGGAGGAAGGTGGGAGTGGGCGGAGGATAGAGTGAGTTCTTGGAGAAAGAGGAAGGGCATACGTCCCAGTGTTTGGAAGCTACTATGGACTATTTTTAAGTTAGAGTAGAATTTGTTTAGTGAACGAGAGGAGAATGAGACTGAAAGAGATACGTATATTACATTGGCCTGTTAGCATAATATTAATGTGCTGACTGAGTTGGGTTCCTTTAGTTAGCTTTCGGTGATTCTACAGAGAGGAAGAAAAAATAGATTTATGCTAGCTATCACAAGACAGAAAGAGAGAGGGAAACATTATAGTTCTATAAGGATGTGTCCGTTTCAATTTACTTCCAAGAAAGTAAGTTAGAATATGACGATATGTTGAATGATTCGATTTTTGATTGAGAGTTACTTTGATCTTAGTTCCTTTAGAGAGGGGAACATGTTAGCGGTCGGAGACTCAAGGAAGTGCAGTTCGCTGCCAGGAGATAATTATACGAGATCGGCCATTTGGTATCAAGCCATCACTTGTTTACAGCTCTCGCGCCTAATGTGATATGATATAACGAAACGTGCTTTGCGTAATTCTTTCTTTTGTAGGGATTCACTCATGATATTCACATCTGATCATAAGCAGCAGACGAGACTACTTTCTCGACTTAAACACAGACTTCGGTGTAGCCGACGAAAGCCCAGGTGCACGTGGGATTAAGGCATTGATTGAATGAAAGCTCTATCTGAACTGATTCCACGAACATTCAGAGGAAGTGTGCAGTAGGAGAAAGCCCTGTGATGGCGGAAATTGAAGTTGATGGATGTGGTTCTTGTAATGAGAGTGGTGCTTCTGGATCTGAAGTTCATGGAACTGGTCCCACTTCAACTGAGACCGTGGTAAGTGGAACAGCTGAAATGGAGACTTCTGGAACCACTTCCCTCATTAACCTTGCAAAGTACACAGGAAACACGGAACCGTCGCTCGATGTATCAACAGAGCGTTGCGACCTCTTCAGAGCAGACGTAGTACTCGACTGCGACCGGTTTCGTCTCGACTTGCAGGAGAAGAACGACCTCGCTGCAGAGACACATCTGGATATTTTGAACGGAAATGTTGAGGAAAGTGATGGTCATCGCGGAGACACAAGTCCGGTTCATTTAAAACCGGAAGCGGATCATCAGATCGGAACTGAAACCGGAAGTAACGTCATCAATGCATCGCGGGATTCAACCGAAATCTCGACACACGATGACTCGTCAGAATCTTGTCCTGTTTCTTCAATTCCGGAACCTATGTCAACTTCCGGTTTCACCAACGAGTCTAAAATGAACGCGGAAGATGACGGCGAAGCCGTAAGAGTGAAATTCGAGC
>OX457036.1:38739253-38764253 GCA_949752735.1 Lumbricus terrestris
CGATCGTCTCCTGGATGCTCGTTTGTCCCTCTCCAAACAAACCTTCATTCCCACACTAGAGGAGGGCATGCGCTACCGTAGATTGCATTATATTGCATACATAGAGGAAGGCCGGTCCAGAAAAGGGGGGGAAGAAAATGGATTGCGCCCGGTTGCTAAGGGGGGATAGAAGCCCCTGACCTAGAGAATAGGCAGGCTTTGAGACGAGAGAAAGATGACGAAAGACTACTATACTAGAGAGGATGACAGAGCGAAGTGATGGGGGGGGACTCCATTCCATAGGGAGGGACCTATATACAGGCAAATGATAAGGATTGGATCATTGGGCTACGGCGGTCCTGACACGGGGTGCAAAGACGTCGAGCCAATCAGAGACCTAAGAGGACGCAGCGAAGTGACAAAAATGGGGTGAGTACTGGATCACAAAGATACTTCGGAGCAAGACCCAATTGGGACTTGACGTTCAGGGGTTGTTGTCCAGAGAAATGGCATTTCCAGCCGCTCGAACTATAGTCATGACTGTGCAGAATCGAGTTTTGTTCGTCTTGGGCCAAGTCCATGTCGAGATAGTGCCACTATGGCCCTCCGAACCCTTCGGTAGGTCGGGCCTCAAGTTGAAGGGGTTCACAAATGAAATTTGGCTGCTCATTATGCCTATTGTGTATGTTTATTTCTGAAACTCATGTATTTACAACTTACAAACTGAAGGCCCCAAATCGGAGTCGGATCGAGTGACTCAAAAGTCAGGCAGGCCTACAGCTTCAGCAAACCTAATACAAATATTATTGATTTTGTGCTTAAGTAACGCCACTTGAACTGACTCAGGTCAGTACATAGAGTTTGTAAGCCTATACTTTCTTAAGCACAGCGTTTGTAACATTGTAATTCCTATAATAGGGTGGGCCCATAATAAGACATGCGTGGGGCCTTCAAAGCAATACCTCGGTAGGCCCAGATGTCATTAAGACGCGCCTGGCCTCAAGTTTGTAGGGGGCCTCCACATTTATAAGCGTAGACCTACTCCGAAACGCAACTGTAGAAATATAATAATTTTCTTATGTTAACCCCGTCATCACTGCTGTAAATGTAGGTTAGGTCTAATATAATTGTTGCTCAGATGTGCCACATTACATGCACAAGGATGTAACACATTGACGGCAAAAAGTATATTAGTGTATTCATTCATTCATTTCAGGCATTTATATAGTGCCTCTTCAAGCGTATCTACTCAGAAGAGCTCCCGACACAACAACGGCTAAAGAGAACAGTCTTGCAACATTGTAGTGGGGTGTAGTTAATTTTTAAGAGTCCCAAGCCTTTAGAGTGTCCAGGAGCCTAAGGTTATCATGCCACCGCATACTGAGTTAGGCTACGTCCTCACGCTAACGATCGAGAAATAATTTCTCGACTGATCGATTGTCTCACAAAAATCTTATAATTAGGATAATTTTTAAACTATCAAAATAATGAGCCATCCGGACACACACCTTCAAGGCTGCCTATATGTAGGGCAAACGCAGATACTATGAAAAATAGCTGAGCTTCTTGTCAAATTTGTACATTTTATGACGCAAGAATCGGAATTCTTCTAAAATATTGAACCAAATGCAGCTTGCAATTGGTTGATTTGCTAAGAATGTTCTGTTATATTCAAAATGACTCGTTTTAATGCATTTAGAGAAGGTGGTTCTCTGACAGAAGGACTCTTTTTCTCAATGTGGGTGCGCCTACTGCTAGGCGCCCATGCGCTGGGTTTAGGTAGTGTAGGGACATTACTTTTATCCTGGGACTTTTTGTCCGGGACATTTTGTCCGGGGACATTTTGTCCGGGGACTTTTTGTCCGGGGACATTTTGTCCGGGGACATTTTGTCCGGGGACATTTTGTCCGGGGACATTTTGTCCGGGGACTTTTTGTCCGGGGACATTTTGTCCGGGGACTTTTTGTCCGGGGACATTTTGTCCGGGGACATTTTGTCCGGGGACTTTTTGTCCGGGGACATTTTGTCCGGGGACTTTTTGTCCAGGGACATTTTGTCCGGGACATTTTGTCCGGGACTTTTTGTCCGGGGACATTTTGTCCGTCCACGCTAATATTGTCTGCCATACTTCTATATTTCTCCAGCTGACCCTTCTTCTTTCACTCCATCTATCCTGTGTCCCTCTCTTTATTCCTTTCTCCACCCTCTCCCCTTGTCTCCTCTCTCCTCCTGCCTCTTTCTCTGTCTACTCCTATCCGTCTGTATCAATAGCCATATCATGGTAGTTTATTCATAAAGGTCTTTGTTTGCCTATAGAAGTCATTGCGGAAGAGTTATCTGGAGATAAAGAATTTCGCCAGGAAATGGCAGGTTCGATCACAGTCCATCTATTCTCATTGTTCTACTAGTGTAGCCTGATCTGATTTTATCTGGTCTGACCTCAACCAACCCCTTTCTGCATTCAATTTATCCAATTGTTACACCTACGTTAAGGTAAGCGTATCTGAATCTGAAGTGGAATACAACAATGCAACTCATCTTTAAGGCTCTTACACGAGTTCACTCAGCTGACCCGAAACCACAATCGTTGGGTAGCAAACCCAAGCTAAGATCTCATTTCAGTTTATGGTCATGCTGAGTCTAATTAGCGTTAACGACTTTTTTTAACAACTTAAAACGCTTTCAGCTTTAATTTTTTATTCTCTTATCAAAGGGAATGAATCGAAAAAGCTTTTGATGACTCAACAACTGTAACAGTTGCTGTTTTTTTCGTTGAATAAATAGTTTAACCGTATAATTATCAGGTCAATTAAGTCGTCTCGAAATCTTATTGAGCTCCGTTTAGTGCCGCCTTATTTCGATTAAAGTTAATTCCCCTTTATATGGGTTTCGCTTGGCACACTTGCCTTGATTTACTTTCAACACCTGATTGCAACCAGTGCAAAAAATCAGACCAGTTAAAATGAGATCAGCGTATAATGCTGTTCAGTGAATTCAGTCTACATCAGTTTAGCTGAATTTGGTCACAATCAGTTTTGTCAATTAGGTAGCTACAGTTTGTAAACACTTCAGTTCATTCAGCCAAGTTAAACCTGGTTCCATTTAAGACATTCTGGCTGGGTTTAGTTTAGTTCACAGTACAGTTAGACAGTTTGGCAAATGGCAGATAGGTAATTTTAAGATATATAGGTCGGTATAAGTTCCTTTTATTGAGAGACAAAAACCGGTCGTCATAGCGCGACAGTTAACAAGCGCCAAGAGAGCAGCGGATAAAGCCTAGTAAACGTTTTTGAAACAGCATTCAATATAACACATATTATAAGAAAATCGAAGTAGTTTATATCCGGAACTTATCATCATCTGCTTCGGTTTCATTCTGGTAAAGAACTCTGTCGAAAGATCGACACACGCGACCGGGAGCTCGTGCTCATCCTTGACGACATTCTTCACGTAGCACAACAAAACAACGGTGACCTGAACGTGGAGCAAGCTGACCCAATCGAGGTCCTTCATGGCCAGACGGGGAAGAACCAACCCGTCGCCAGCCGGATGCAGTCGGGTCCAGAGCAACAGACTTCGTCGACTCCAGGCATTGATGAAAATACTGTTGAGGCGCTAGATAAACACAGAAACCCTTTCGCTCGAGTGATGAGGGCGATACGTCGACGATTTTCACGACGCAATCAAACAAGGAAACGTGACTGACCTGAGTGACGTAATGTAATTTAAAGTAATGTTGTGTTCCTTATACACTACTTGAATGGGCGTCCGCACATAGGGGTAAAACTTGCCTCCCTACAAAATTGATACGCATTTTAAACACTATACTTTTTGGTCTCTACATATTTTTCGAACTAAGGCAATAATACAATAGACAAAGTTAAACTGAAAAATATGGGCTTGTAAACTTTTATGAAATATAAGCCTATAGTATACCCGCGCGTGTTACCAATTTCTGGCTTTGTATTTTTCAAGCTCTTCCTAAAATATTTTACTGTGACCATTTTGTTTTGCCCCTGCTGCAAATACATCTGCTGACGCCCATGACTATTTGCTACAATTTAGCGTAAAGCAACTCAATGAGTCAATGTAATATTTTGGTGGATCTCGTTTAGACATGAGATGTAACTGTATACCGCGACGACATAATATTATAATCCAGAAAGAGTGGTGCCAACTTCATTTGCTCATTCTCGGTTTATGTCTGGTTTTGAGCGCATGTCCGGTACAACGTGTGTGTGTGTGTGTTGTGTGTGTGTGTGTGTGTGTTTGTGTGTGTGTGTGTGTGTGTGTGTGTTGTGTGTGTGTGTGTGTGTGTGTGTTTGTGTGTGTGTATGTGTGTGTGTGTGTGTGTGTGTGTGTGTGTGTGTGTGTGTGTATGATCAGCGGTCACTGCCTCTTCCTGGATTCAATCTGGCAAGTTCTGTGGACAAAATAATGTGACTTTGGTGGGCGCTGAGGAATTCTCGGAGATTTACACTAATTTACATTCACATTAATTCATGAATTTTATTAAAAACTGATTTTTAAGATGGAAGGCGTTCCCACTTCTTTAAACGTCTCTATATGCATATGTGTCTTAGCATCTACGCAAGGACTCCCGCACAAAATGGGCAAAAGGGGCACTATAACCTCCGCCTGGAAAATTGACACATTGCCTTTTTTACTACTACTTTTTGCTTTTTAAAGTTGTTTGCCTTGTTGTATGATATATGAGAGGGGCTCTGGTCTCTTTTGGGTCTGCCTGTTGTATCCCAACATTACTGGACTTTTATTGTTGTTTGATGCAGGTAGCACGTGGAATAGCGAACGAAGGATTATATATTTACACAGTTGTCATTGTTTAAATAACATCATTTGTGTAGTTCGACAATTTTTAATGTTAAACAATTATCCTATTTAATTATTATCTTTGTTATATGAACATTTTAATTCTCTCAGTCATTTGCAAATCTTGCATCCGAGTAATTTATCTAGCTCTGAACAACGCATCTACTAATGGATGTCAATTAACGACTTCGATAGAAAAAAAATTCCTTTCCTATTAATTATAATGTAGGGTCCTGGGCACGACGTTAAACTGCATCCATCCTCTGCCGCAGGGAACCAGCAACTTCCCTGTGCCGGTCCTAAGCCCGGACAAAATGAGGAAGGTTTGCCAGATGGGTGGAGATACGCTGGCAGTAAAAGACCAAGACCATTGAAATCCGCAAAAACCACGGCACAAGTGACATAGAGACCCAGGTGCTTCAAGGTGTCATGATGTGGAGCTGACATGCACAGGCCGGTCAGTACAGACCAGTGGAGAGATTCAGGGGGGAGAGAGCGTGGGACACATACGGGCATTGACCCAGGTTGTCCTTCGTGCCTCTCTCCCAATATTCTCTTCATCAGACAAGGTGGTCTAGCTGGTTCAAGATGTTAATGGTATGGACCTGCAGACCGGACAGGTTGAAGCTGGTCAACATGACGCGAGACAGACTCAAACAGAGAGTGGCGCCGGACACCTACGGGCGTTTAGCCCAAGGATTTCTATGATGATGATGATGATGATGAATGTAATTGCAACAGAGGTAGTACAATACTTAGCAACCTGCACATTAAAGTTACTGGCATGGACGGTATTGTCATGAATGGGAAGCAAACGGTAAAACGATAAATGTAGCGAACTTTCTTCATATGCGTCAATGGAGACTCGTAAGAAACACGAAGGCGGAGGTAGCACATTCATCAACGCTGCTCTCAATGAACTCTTCAGTAAACATAAACCGGAAGTCGATGGTTCTTCTGGGTGAAGGCGTGGACACGAACACTGCGCGGCAATCTAAGGACGGGTCTTGACCTTCCAAGTGTCGTGAAGGTTACGTGCTGTGGCTGTTCTTCGCGGACCTCGTGAGTTCCGCCGTGGCCAGGTCGATCTCCTCTCGTCCGATCTCAACATCCAACCTCAGCCCCAAAGCGTTGATCGCCACGAGCAATTCCTTCGTTACCAGCCTGTCCTCTAGGTCCATCTGGAGTCTCTCCAGGCTGTAGTCCCTCCACAGCGTTTCCAGCTGCGACGACTTCGTGCAGATGCAGGTAATCGCCACTCCATCCTGAGTTCGGGTCGTCTCCAGAACGAGCACACTTCGCTCCTGTTCCAGATAGCGGACCAGAGCTTCGCGCGTGGAGGCCAGTGCAGTATCGTTCGTCAGCGCAGCATAGAAGGCATCGTACGAACCCTGAATGGTGTTGGCCAGCTTACGAAGGCTCTCGACCGTCAGACGATGCTGGAACGGTGTCTTGCAGCCAGTTGGTTCCGCAACGGAAGTGGACGTCTCCACCGACGTCTCCAGGTTGCTTCTCTGATTGGAACCGATGCGGAACGAAGGTCGAGTGACGGATGGGGTCCGGAGGAACCCGCAGCTTCCCGCCGCAGCAGCCGCAGCCGCAGCAGCAAGCGCTTTCCCGGTTGCCATTGACGACGGATGGGGGCGATCCAGAAGCGACAGATGCACGTCGTTCTTCAGCTCGATGCTCGTGTCGCCGCCGCCGTAGAAGCCGGAAGTGAGCTCGTAGTTGACGGCCGCGTGAATTTCGGCCACTTCCGGTTTCAACTGATACTCGCCCGTTGACGTCATCATCGGCGACGACGAACCGGAAGTCGTCGTGAACGACCTTGACTTGACCCCCTGGCGTCGAAACAGCGACGAGAAGCACTTGAGCAGACAGAGCCGCTTCCGGTTCCGGTCTCTGTCGGAAAACGACCGGATCGAACCGGATGGGATCATGACGTCGCTGAGTGACGTTGCATCTGACGTCATCGACGATCGTCTTCCGGTGCTGCTGTGATGCCTCGCCAGGTGTCGCATCGGTCGCTTGTTGATCGGCTGCTTCATGATGGAGATCGTCTGCTGTATGTCGTCCAGTGTTATCCAGTCCTCGGGTAGGAGGGTGCTGACCGACAGAGTCATGCTTGGCGACAGACGAATCGACGACGCTCTCACAAATACACTGATCTGACCTACAATTAATTAATTATATGTATATAGGTCATATAATTATATATAGGTCAGGTCAGACTTCTATATACAGCCGTTGTTCTGACCTGGTACAAAATAGTTAGTAATGACCGAAGACAATCCCATGACGATTTTGGTACATGCATGTATAGTATACACAGTGTACATGTATGTTCATAAAGGTCTATAAAGTTATGTATGTCTGTATGCATGCTGCATGCGCACAGTTATGCATAAATGGCAATTTGAATTAATGTGCATGTATAGAAAGACAGAGAGACAGAGAGACGAGGTAAGCCAGTTAGACAGACAGACATTCAGAGAGACAGATAGACAGATAATAATTTTATTCACAAATTATTCTTCAGCGGCATATTCTGTTAATTCGGATAAAAGCAGTAAAAGCCCAAAAAGATGGTCATGCTGCTGCTGCGGCTACATATCATGATACCACGACAAAACTACACCCAGAATGATAGCGCTGACGATGACGACGACAAGTGCTGTTGCTGCTGATAATGATTACGACGACGATGATTATGATAAAGAATTATGATAATGACTCACCAATGCGTCTTGTTTTGTTCTGTAAGACTAGAAAAACAAACATAGACACTAATTAATCAGTAATCTATAATGCAAGTCTGAAGGTTTGTCCCTATGTATGTTTGTTTATTTGTATGTTTGCATGTCCGTCTGAATAAAGGCTCTTGAGCGGAAAGATTTAGCGTCACGAAAAATGTTATTAAACGTTATCGCGCTAATTTTGTAGGGCAACGTAACTATTTTCAGTTCACAATTTACTTTAAAACCCGGTCAGGAGAGGAAAGGATAAGGGCGCGAGAGGGCTTGGTAGATGAAGTAGAGGAGAGTGAAATTGAGAGAGAGAGAGCTGATTGTAAGAAGGGTTAGGCCTATGCCTACGCACTTAGCGCAACCTATTCCTTAACTATAATTATGTACTTAATGTAAAACTCGTTTCTGAGAGAAAGTCCAGGCGAAGACGGAGGGAAAAGTTAGTCAAACATAACGTATTCATCCATCTACATGCATCTATCAGACCCATTTTATTCTATTTTATTTTATCTAACTGATAACTCCTCTATCACTATTGACGTAAACTGTCAGGCCGGATTAAGAAATGTGGGCCCTGTTCTGGAAATTTTGTGCGGATCTTCGGCCAAAAAATCTGATGACCTTTTTATTAGTCGATTGTTCGAAAATTTCGTAGAATATACCAATTATTTCCCTCCAAAAAAGTTGATGACCCTTTTTTAGTCGTTTGTTTGAAATTTGCTAAAAATTTAAAATATTTCGGAATTTTTCAACGCATGGCTGGGGTCCCTAAAGTGGGGAGAGGCCTGTTCAGCCGAACATGGTGAACATATCTTAACACTTTGACCGCGTGGTACGTGTATACACGTACCATATTGAGTCATTTTACACAGCAAATCAGCGGTCAACGTGTTAATCCGGCCCTGTAAACTGTAGAGCAGCTGAGTAGTTCCATGAGAGGGCGCTATATAAATACTTTGAATGGATCATTGATGGTTTACCGTTGAAGGCGGCGATTCTGTCTCCGTCATCCAGGTGATTGGCCAGATAGTGCTGCCCGGTCATTCGTAAAGCATTGAGGAATAGGATTAACCCCTTGCGCCCCGTCTCATCGACTCGTCGCAGCAGCTGAAGGTTTTGCTTGGCGGGAGATTTCTCGGCGCGTATGTGGTCCGTCTGAGCGACGCTGAGCACTCCGTTCTGGATGAGGTAGTCAAAGAGAGGCTCAGAGTCGAGCAGCTCAACGAGCTCGCGCCGGGAACTGAGCGGATCGCTTTGCAGCAGAGTGGAACCACTCGTTCCTTTCGTCTCTTTGATGTCGTAACCTATTAACGACAATCAATTATTGTCTGTGGTTTAATTAGCTCGTATTTATTAGCTCGCAGCGCCAATCCCAAGCCTCGATGAAAAAGGAGGGTGATGCTAAGCTAGGCCTAATGATCTTTAATGTTTTCAACCAGTTTCGTTAAACTGAAACTACCACTACTACTACGATTACTACTACGACTACTACTACTATTACTATAATTACTACTACTATTACTATAATTACTGCTACTAATACTACTACCGGTACTACTACTACTACTATTGCTGCTGCATGTTGTTACTGCTGCTACTACTGCCTCTACTAGTTCTACTGCCACTATGGCTACTATATACTACTATATACTACTACTACTACTACTACTACTACTACTACTACTACTACTACTACTACTACTACTACTACTACTACTACTACTACTACTATACTACTACTACTATTCTTTAATTACTCATGCTTTCTTTACGACATAATTATTTACGATTTTGGCCTTTACACTTTAATAATCATCGTAAAGACGAGAACTGGACTCACGAAGATGAAATCACATCGAATAAGATAAGATTAATGTGGTCAACCTGTTGCGACGATGATCTCTGAGTAGTGCGAGACATAGAGGAGAGGGTTGTTCGTGTAGAACGACGAGCATAGTTCATAAGATCCTGACTGATGGAGATGGTGGTGATGATGGTGGTGATGGTGGAACATGACTATTGCGATGCTTTCTCTCGAGATGATGTTCCCACTTTGATGGAATCAGATGCATCCAGTGACGTCTATCGTCTGAAAGAAAACACAGATTATGCAAAAGCTGTTCAACCACTGGTGTCCAGCGGCGGTCTGACCTCGGATCAGCTGATCAAGCTGAACTCTTGACCCCTCGTTCTCGAACTGCTATAATACAGCGACGCTCTTTCTCAGTGGCTGGCCCTAGAACCTGAAATGGGCTCCCTGTTGCTCTTCGCCTTGTGACTAGAGGTCACACCACTATGTTTCTTTCTCACTTAAAAACTGTCCTATATAGCTGTTGTTGGACTGGGAGCGCTTCTGAGTAGTTTAACTTGAAAGTGCGCTATATAAAAGGTGAATAATAATAAAATTAATCGGCTGGCGGACTAAATTGATCATCGGCTGGTTGACTGAAGGAATAGCTGACTGACTGACTGATTTACCGACTGACTGACAGACTATTAGACTGACTGACTGAATTGCTTAATAATTATTGCTTACCTACTAGTTGTTTGACTAACTGTATAGAGTATAAGTTTAAAAAATTTAATCTTTCGCTTAATTGAATTAGATTAGCATGCAGTTGTTGGCAGTCATTAAGTAATGTGCTTTGACAGTAAGAAGTCAATTATTCTTCATATTATTACCCGACTTAGTTTTAGTCACTGCCTTGTTATGTACAGGCCTACTTGCTTTCAATTAATGTCAATGATTCAGATGACACTTTTCGGCTGCATCAACGCATCTCTATAGTGACTTGAATTCATATTTTTCTGTCGCTGATAGAAACTCTGATTGGAATGTTTTACTTCCGGTAATGAACTAAATTGAACTTCGATTATTTCCAGAATTTAAAATAATAATTTTAAAGTTTGGGTTCATGCTGACAATTAGGTTATCAATCAATCAATCAATCAAATAAATTTATATAGCGTCTATAAGACGTTCATCTGTGCATTTTTACTTAGTTCTGCTCGCTATAGCATCTACAGACTTCCAAAACGTTACACGATGATTTCAAGATATGCAATTTAAAGGGTGAAAAGTGATAATTGCATTTTTTATTAAGCAACTCAGCTACCATTTAGTGACTTGAGCAACAGTTGTCACAAAAATTCATTCATTCATTTTAGGACAGGTTTTACATACCAGCAAATTCTGCAAATCTATATTAAAGTAGCTAACAACCAACTTTCTGAATTGAGAAACTTTGAGGCGTTACTTAGATCTGTCCTTAGACTAGTTTTACAGACTACGCGAAGACTTCTCTATTAAAGACCAGCTCAGGAAAACCTGTTAACCTACGACTTGGGATTCATTCGAAACGGGATATTGATATCCAAAAAGTTCAATACGCAATTAGACGAACCATCATCGTCGGTCCAGATGCACTTGGGCGAATAGCTCCGTCAGGGTCGGTGGCTAAACGATTGACGGAGGACTGCCTGACTACCGACTGGTCAACTGCTTGACCACTGCTCCACCGCTGGAGTATGTCCACCTGATGAAGTCCGAACTGATGTCGAACGTTTTTGCATCTTTGGCGGAGGGAGAGAAGCAGCGGAGTGGGGGAGCGTAGGCTACAGCGGGCTTTGAGGGGAGAGGTTGTGGGTAGAAACGGTGGGGGGGAATGACCGGCAGTCGAGCTAGAGGACAACGGCAACAGCTGTGATTGTGTCATTATATATGGGCCTACCAATACTGACCTCTGTTGACGTATTTGTCCTAAAACATTGTAGCCTACACGACGCGCACTTCTATAGATGGCAGTAAACATACAAGAAGTTGCTGTGCTGGTGCAGAGTTTCTGTCCATGTTTCTATATCTTAAAACGTCCATCTAGAAAATAATTTCAGTTTGTTGTTCTGCTAATGTCCATGTATAGGCCTACCGCTGGAAGGTCGGTAAAGACTTAATGCAAAGGGCCACACAGACAAATAACGAAGAATACAGGTAGACGATCAGAAACACAAACGCGGTTATACATAGGCTGGCAAAATGAGAAACATAATATTATAGGATAGAAGAAAAACTTTCACGTAGGCAAACAGGCCTGAAGGCAGGCGGACAGGCATGGAGATAACATAGATAGACAGATGAACCGCGGCAAACCGACATTACTGTAGGCAGACAGGCACATGGTAAGGAAGGTAAGAATGTAGGCCTATACAGGAGATCAGATAGGAGATCAGATAGGTCTACTTTTTTATTGTGATGTCTAACTGATTCGTTCATTGGCAAACTAACTCACTCATTGTATCGTTAACTCACTTACTCGCCTACTCACACACATGCTCATTCAATCACTCATTTGCTCGCCTGGTCGCTCGCTCATCCGCGTACTTCAGCAAACCTGATTTATTGCATAAAAGCTGCACACACTAAACCTGTCGTTTGTGTCATTGTTCGTGGCACTTAACTTGGGCCCGACAGAGTCAAGCTGTGACCCATAGCTTTGCCGCACATAATTATATGCAATATTCGCATACAATATGTATGCATTTAGTTGCTCATTAATATTCATGGACAAAGAATTGATATAGTCTAGTAATATGCTTACATTATGCACTGGAGATGCGCATAATTTTAATACAGATTCAATATTTTTAACCTAAGTCTTGATTTTTAAATTTGTGCATTTTTTTGGTATTTATACAAGTAGGCCTAGATGAATTTTCTTTGTAGTTTGAAAGGCGAAGTCTGTTTTTCTTATTTAAAAATCTAGATTTCATGGTCAGTGTGTCTTTTATTGAATGGCCTACAGGTGTAAGTTTTAATTAATTGTTTTATCTTTTGTATTGATTTCTTTGCCGCATTGCGTAGCAGCGTTCTGCTTTCGGATCTTTTGGCCTGAATAACGCCACCAAATTATAGTCTCTGAGAGTCTGGACGTATAATAATAATTATTGTTTTATCAGAAAACCAATTGCATGCTCTAGATATAGGAAAGAGCACTAACAATTGCTCGCACAATTAATTATTTGGGTTCCTGACTCGACCGATCATGAACTGTTCTTTTTTAAATTTAGATCACGACTTTTTTCTATCGCTCTATAACATGTACATATTCATGGATATGCGTGGATGTATATGTATTTACGGTGACATTTTATGTAGGTCTATAGGATATTGCGATTGGCCATCGTCCGAACTTGCAGCCTGTCCACTGTGTCCAGTATAAGTGGTTAGTATGCATGCTGCGGAGATTCTGGCCTGGCTTGTTCTATTCGTGGTCATGCGTGTACTGGACATGACCAAATTGGTCAGCAGTAAAAACGTGCCAAACACAGGCAATTAAGACCAGGTGTGTCTACTGGTCATTTGCCGTGTTGACCGTTTATTAATAGATGCCCAGTGCAACCTCGTCTATTGTAAACTGCACTAAAATGAAAGGATAGAATGACGGTTGAAGTCAAAAGGAGCAGTACTAAAGGCTACTATACTGTACTTTTTACGTATGTTTTTAATGCGCCTTTTGAAGTACAAAGTAAATTTAATCAGAGGCACTCCCGTGCAGTGTTTGAAATTGGAGGACTTCGAAAAAGAAAAGTGTTAACGGGCGGAAGCATGCAGTAACACCCCAGATTTGCCTGAACACGAGTTATAACAGAAAGGTCATTCCACAGCAAAGGGCCAACAGAGGCATAGCCACGGTGCTGTGCTATACGAGACCGTGATACTAGAAGCCCATGCACATTGGTCCACAGATAAGATAAGACAAGAGAAGATATGATAAGAATTGCTATCCACATTTTGGTGTAGCCTACAGACATGGCATAATAAACGTACAACATCTATAGAGCCAATCAATAGTAAAATGTTTTAAAGCAGCACACAAAACCCTGAGTCCAATATAAACGTGTCCTTATAATGACTAACCAGTTATACTGCACTTTATCTATTGTTTACATGACTGACATTTAGACAAGATAAGGCGTCCTCGTTAAAAACGATTTCCTTTTTAGGTTGTCCGCCCTATGGATAATAATTCGATCGTGCAAAGAGCGAAGAGGATTCCAATAGTATAGCTGCTGAGATAGACCGCCTAAATCATAAGGGTTGTATAAGGAGCCTGACTAGAAAACATCTTTTAGGTTACAAAACAAGAGAATTAGATGACTGTAAAGCGTAAACGTAGAGGCTATGTTTTAGGCTTATAGAACCTATAAATGGAATGGAAAGGTCGATGAATTTTCCATTTATACTGTATAGTCTATTCTCTTTCGATCATCGAACAGCGTCTATAGGTCTGCTGTTCTGTTCTCAGTCGTCCTCGTTTCGAGGTTCGGCCGCATCATGAACAATTTATAGGTCTACTGACAATAGTTTTAAAAAACACTGTATTACCAAACGACTTAGACTCTTAGAGGAATTCAGTTCGGCAAAGTAGACTGACACATGACAATTGTCTTCGTACATTATTTACTAGAGACAATTAGCTGCGGTAATTGTCTCGCCAGATTAGCCTCTTTCCTTCTGCTTAAATTAGCTATAGTCCACCGTAAGTTATGAGGCTCATGTACAAACTAAATTACAGGGATTGTTCAGCTATAGCTAGACCTATCTTAGCCGCGACCTTCTAATACTTGAAATCAAGGCCATAGCCAGGATTTGATTGGGGGGGGGGTGTTTCTAAAGTCTCCCGTCTGACTTTTTTTAGTCATCCGGCCGACATCTTCAGAAAATGTCATCAATTTCCCTTCCTCAAAACCTGATTACCTCTTTTTTAGTCACCCGGCCGAAATCTTCAAAAAATGTCACTAATTAATTCCATTTTTTACATTTTCCATTTGGAGGGTGTTTTCATGGTTTTATTTCATGGTTTTTACATCATATACTCGTAAATGCATTCTATTATTTTTTTATACTGAGTCTTCTGGTGGAAAGATAGAATATCAAAAATCATGCTCAAGCCTCAAAGACTCATAGAAAATATGCCTCTCCATCCATCCGCCTCCACCTCATCGCCTCCCCTTCATCCACATCATGCTTCTTCTGTTCTTCGTTCATCCTCCATCTCCTCTTTCTCTTTCTGCTCGTCTCCTTCTCTTTATTCGACTCCCCCCCCCTTCCTCTGTTACGCCTCCTTCTAACACCATCTGCAGCCTCAGACCTAATCTTATGTGATCGTATCGGACTCTGTCCCGCATGTTGAGCATTGAGCGATGACAAAGGTTACACAACGACTGCATGCAGACGTCTCTGTCTCTAAACAACAAATGATTATTGGCAGAATTTCAACGGAATAAACCGACTGAACTCGGAGTTCATAGGCATCTATAATATAGACTAAAGTCAGATGCAGCACAGTGAAGATTCGTCGGAAACAAAGACTTCTTACTCTCTTACATGCACGTGGGTTTGTGAGAATGCTCATAGTATAATAGGCCTACTCAATTACGTAATTATTGTTTTACAATGTCAGATACATAGTGGACTTTAGTGGCGCAACAGTCCGGGATATTATATTATATTCCTGAGGGTGTCAACTCTGAAAGACGAATAAAACTAGGCCTAAACATAGTAAGCATATCATTGCTTGCTCGGTTATTTACTTCTCTCTAATCTAACTTGGCGATGATCTTCGCTTGTATATCCTAGACATTCGTCTGCATAATTAAACCAAGGAGTATATATAGTTTTCGATTGCACGAGGTCCATCACGATTTCAAGGCAAACGAAACAGAGATCAGCAGGTAAAAACTATACAATAAAATATAATTTACTTCTATAGCGCCATAATTTAATGCCCAAAGTGTTAGCTAGCTGATAGTCGCTTCAAATTTACATTCTAATTGGAAATCGATCGGAGAAGCCAAATTGAAATGCAGGGAACTTTGGACAAAACTAAAGAGACGAGAGTCTGAACTTCAAAGCTGAAGGATTCGTTTGGTTTGAAGAGTTTAGAATTAGAACCGAATGCGGTCCAACTTATGGACTTCTTGTTGCACCTACACAGAAACTTTGCGATGCACTCAACTAATCTGATAAAAATTATTCTTTTAACTGATCTACGCCACTACATGCAAGTGGAGTTCATTCAATGAAGCAGAATCAAACGATTTCGATGTGTGCTTGTCATTCGCTCAGAGACAATTTATATGGCGCCTCTTAAAGAGACCTATAGTAAGAAGTTATTGTGTTATAGGCATATATATATATAGTCGCTAATATAAATGCACAATGTATCATCGTTTGATTGTGTCTACAACCGAAAGAATAGTCAGGTATAAGAAGGCAATTGAAGTGTCTAGCCGGAACAGCCAACAGTCAGACAACATTGCGTCCAGACTACACCGCGTAAGCGAGATCCAACTTCCTGCAGGTAGCCGTAGCCTACTGGAGAGCCCTTGTCTATTGCTTGAAAGGTGTAATTAAAGTGCTCTGAGACAT
This sequence comes from Lumbricus terrestris, assembly GCA_949752735.1. NCBI lineage: Eukaryota > Metazoa > Annelida > Clitellata > Crassiclitellata > Lumbricidae > Lumbricus > Lumbricus terrestris. The sequence continues at coordinate 38,755,238 of OX457036.1, forward strand.
ATATACATATAATTATATGCATGCATACTAGGATGTCCCAATTTGAGGTAATTTTTGAAAATGCTAAGTTTCTCCAGCCAAAAAGTATCATTGGTGGAAAACAAATTTGGGGGAAAAATTTCAAATTTTTTCAAGAGCTTTTAGAGGTCCCCCCACAGGGTTATAAGATATCATAGAAATACACTGTGGTCTGCCGTTATCATTATCAATATCACTCATACGTAATTTCATGAACCTTGGGTTTTTGCAGCCCAACACCATTTTCATTATGAATGCGAGCACCACACACACATATATATATGTATATGCTATATATATAGTAATATATATACATATATATATAATATTACTTATATATAATTTCATGCAGAGCTGCTGTTTCGTGGGTTTGCATGTATGGATCAGCCATTTCGTTAAATGTGCAAAACGAAATTTCAGACTGTTTGATATATCCTTTTCACTGCAGTCTGTTGCATAGGCCCTAATGCAAATATAGGTTAACGGCTACATATTTTATATAGGCTATTACAATATCGGTTAATTTTTATTTTCATGGCAAGCCATAGTAAAACTAAAGCACTGTCAAAGCTGATTAATTGACCAATGACCATCTATATGAGAACTTGTGCTATCTTTGAGGTGATGCTTTCCAGCGACTTTTATACATATCTTTGACCATCTACAAGGCTGCAGATATTCTGTGTTTTCAAGATGTTTAATGAAACTGGTTCAAATTAAACAAACGTCAGTTTCTGCAGCACAAATTCCAAAAGATAATTATTGTTAACTGAGGGCTTTAAAACTTGCTTTTTGGATCAGGCTCACAGAGCATCACCCTATGGAGGATTTCCATGAATTCTTTACATTTGCTGAGTTGATGGTGGAATGGATGTACCAAACATAACTGGTATTTGCAAGTTTGATGCTCTTCAGATAGAGTACGCTGTATGGCAAAGGCCGTTATATTACTCAATGAAAATGGAGTTGCTGTTCTATGGAAACGAGACTGTCATCTGTTTAACAGATAATGATTCACATGTAATTAAAACACTTTAACCATTTTTGTTGTATCAGTGTAAGCCCACATCCTATCCTGGCGCACTGTCCGACCTCAGCTGATGCTCCATTTAATTGCATCATGTTAGTTAGAAGATTACAAGCATATGATTTTCCTGCATGGTCTCAGTATTACTGCACTTAAAGTAATGCAATGCCATTCTTGATACTTCAGTCCAGAGCACGCAAATCTTGAATTGTTTGTCGATCTCTTAACACCACACAAGGAATCAACTCTCATACTACACATAACCCCGAAATTGGATCTCACTTGGTCAACTTTCTTCCACAACTTTACCAAAGCTATATATCTCTCAAAGCTTTTTCCACACTACCGGCATTGACGACAGCTTTCTAGAGAGTCATGCTGTTTGACCATCTGGAAAATCGTTCAATTAAGCCATTGTAATGAAGAACAACTTGGCATGTGTCAATGGCTGTCTGATGCATACATTTAATGCCATAACAAATGAAAGTCATAAACAGTTCTAATTGCAGGCTGTTCAAAAACATCGAAAGTACTTCCCAAATTGCAACCATGACTCACTTGAGTCACTTCTTCCGATGAAGTGAACTACTGATTGGACCAAACATGTGACTATCTCACATTTGGTACTGTGTACCAATATGCCATCTCAAAGTAAACTATTTTTTTAATAACTGCTCGAATTATTATAGTAGTCAATAATGGTTAAATAATATTCCAAATTCTAATAATATATGAAAGTCTGTGCATATATAATTTTTTGTCAAATTTCAGTCAATTAACTGCAAAACCAGTCTGAGAAAAATACAGCATAACATTTTTTGAGCAATTACATTGTATGACATATCATAGTTTGTGCAAAAGCATTTAAAATATATGTGGTGTGAAAGACGTTGTCTCATATATTGAAATATTTGCACACGAATATCATAGTACGCTATATATAAAATTTGGAACTCCTGGGGGACCCCTAGAAATTATTTTAAAAATTCGAAAAAATTACACAAATATTATCATCTCCATAGGAAACTTTTTGACTGGAGAAACCTAAGAATTTCAAGAAAAAGTTTTTTTGGGACACCCTAATGCATACATACATACATACATACATACATACATACAATACATATACAATTAAACACGCATAAATTCATAATACATATACAATATTATACATGTATATACATATACACATGCTCACATGCATGCATGCATACATTCATGCATACATACATACATACATACATACATACATACATACATACATACATACATACATACATACATACATACATACATACATACATATATATACATACATACATACATGCATACAATCAATCACAATCACAATCACAATCATACATACATACATACATACATACATACATACAGACATACATACATACATACATACATACATACATACATACATACATACATACATACATACATACATACATACATAACATACATAACATACATACATATATTCATACATACATAACATACATACTTACAATACATACATTAATAATTATGCATACATGAATATATACAAATACATGCGTAGTTATGTATCATACCATATGAGATATTATTTTACGAGATCGGATTCCAATATTTCATATAATTTCAGATAAACGATATTCGATCCGAAAAGCAAAATCCGCTTCTATATGAGAGAAGATTTAATAACATATCAGGTTAAAATCTAATCATCACTAATTGGATCTTTTAGAAAATCGGTCGATAACATCGGACAATAATTATTATACAGCCAACAATGGTTGACGATGTCTGTCGAAAAGGAGATGGTGGTGGAAGTCAGAGATATCGGTTGATGAAGACGGCCGTTCTTTTTCTCAGCTGGATCTGTCTGGTAAAGCGTTTAATTGTTGTCATCGTAATCTCCACATTTCTAGAGCGCTACTCGAAAGCCAAGAGCAGGGCACTAGCATACATGTATGTATTCATAAACGCTGTTTCTAGTCAGAAGGGTTGTCGTTCAAGAGAGTAGTCCAAAGGAAGTCGCAGTCATGAGGTGTAACCTAATTATCAATCAATCAATTTTATTTCCTCCATGGCTGATTTGTTAGCGCGTTGGTTCACTTCTCGGTTCAAATTTAATTTTAATTTTTCAGTTTAAGTTTAAGTATATATTATTTATTATATTCGTTTAATTGGCAACAAAATTGATAGACACACTGCTATCAGGTGCAAAAACTAAAAAGTAGTTCAACAAAATGAAATATAATTATAGGCTATACCGTACCTAAAATTGTTTATGTCCATAACAATTGAATCCATCTTAGGATGCGTGTAGAAAATTGCGTAAATATTATAATTGCAAAAAGGAATTATATAGATATATATAAGATATTCGTTTATTTAAAATCAAACTGACAAACCACCGTATTCTATTACATGAATTAAATAGTAGGAATACACGAGAAGAAGCTAAACAGAAGTCAATTTTATAACTGCATTAACAGCTTGTGAGATTAGGTCTATAGCTGTTCTTTTACTATCCACTTTGAAGGAATGAAAGAACAAGACCGCCTTATTGGGTTAGAGGCATCAAGCCTGCGGTCTTTCTTGTTCTTCTCGCCTGTTTATTGGCATTCAACCATCACTCTGCCTCAGCTTGTTGCTATTTAACGACAATGCAATTTCAAAGATGATCATTGTCGGCCTCCACTTTTATCCAGACTTGGGTCTGGCATTGTAAGAGTGCGAACAGTAGCGGCGTTTCTCTGCCTCATAGTACCTCAAGTCACCGCGTATGGTCCTTGAGCAAGCCCTTAACTCGAAATTGCTTGGGCACTTCGGCGTGAAACTCCGATGCAGTGTCCGCGCTGTAGTCGGGAGCGCCTCTGAGAATGTAGCTTGAGGGGGCGCTATAGAAATGTAGAAATAAATAAATAAAATAAATATATCGTGTTTTTCATAATTATCTCCTCTAAGATCGGTTCTGTGACAGGGATTAGGTTTAGAACTATAACTGACCGCAGATATATAGGCTATATAATGCATATATATATGCGTTATATATATGCGGTATATATATATACTATCTGAATAATTCTTCTAGGGTCTGTACAACGAAGTGGTTGGGCCGACGCTGCCCGATCTCAAGGACCGAAGTGGCAGCAACTACGAGCAGATCTCGCGGGTGCTGTCCGCCCGCAGCGCTGGTCTCTTCGTCGGGTCGATCGTCGGAGGCGCCGTCCACGACCGATGGGCCAGGCGCCGAGACCTCATCCTGGCCGTCGCCCTACTGGTCTCGGCCGTGACCATCGCCGTTGCTCCCTGGTGCAGCTCCCTCTGGTTACTTGGCGTTGTCTTTCATCTGATGGGACAGAGCCACGGACTGCTGACTACAGGTCTGTGCTACATGTGTTGTTTCTATCGCCCAATGTAAGTTGGCAGGCCTATAAGGTAAGACAGAAAGTTCAGATGGACGGAGAGAATGGACGAGGATATAAAGAAAACAAGGAAAGGGCACAGAATAGACAGTAATAGGGTCGTTGGAATCTTGTCTAAGGGCAGAACACTAAAGTAGAAGAAGAAGCAAGTACAGTCTCTATTCCCCAGTAGGCAAGATGTTCATGTCCCAATCTCCGGTAATACATGCAGAAACCCCACAAATATCAAGGAACACTTGGACAGAGCGCTCGATCCAGTGCATTACCAGGTATATGACTTGCCGTTGACTCAACAAGTTCGGACGGGTGGCAAATTGCACTGCTTGGTGACAGATAACAGTTTGGACGATGAACTTGTCTAGGAAAGTTTAACGGGATCTGTTCTGTATGTTCAAATCTGTCAGCGTCCGATAACAGATCAATGCTTAGTTGTTCATAGGTGTATAGTGGTTGCTAAAATTATATGCTAAGTACTGTAATTATGTTGTTTTTGTCGTTGCAATTGCTGTCCAGATCATCATCAGATACTGCAATTAGCCATTGCTTTACATTGCTATGCTGATGATGATGCAAGAACTATATATTTGACTAATTTCACTAGCATTTAGAATCACATAAAATCTTCAAATAAAACTATTGACATAATATTATTGCTGGATACTATTCATGTTGTAAACCTCCCCAAAGTGGTGCAGCTATAAGTACAAAACTGGCGTGACCATAAACGCTACAGTCTTCAACCGCAGTGTGTGATCTTCTAGGTTTCCAATCTATCAATATCAATATAGACTCTATGCCTGACATGATTGCCTGTGTTTAGATTCGAACCCTTGTCATTGCAGGCGCCAATCCGACGCTTGCCATCCTGTGGGCCGATCGTTCGGCCGGTCCCTTCAACTTCATGCACTCTGGATTCGGTCTGGGAGGCACAATCGGACCGTTGATATCACGACCCTTCATGTCCACCTTCCACAGCTCAATGGAAGCCACGAACGACACCACAACATCTGTCAACCAACTCTTGGCTGATGGCGTTTCTCGAATCTCGACCCATCATAATGCAACTCCTGCCTTCCACTACTTTACCACTACACCTGTACCTCAGCATACTGCTTCTCCCTTCCAGTTGAACACAACTGTTCCTGTCGATCTTAACACTACTTCTCCACTCCAGCTTAACAACAATGTGCCTTTCCAGATTTTTACCACATCTTTCCTCCAGTTCGATGCCACACATCCCTTCCTAGTTAGCAACACTTCTCCACTCCCATCGACCCAGTTTCGATCGCATATCGAGATTCCCTACGGCATCGTCGGCGTTCTCTGCTGCCTAATGTCGCTCTCCTTCCTCGCCTTCTTCCTGCGTCGCCTTCCCGACCAATTCGCTGCGAAGGAGGTTCCCTGGAGAGAGATCGTCAACCCGAAAACCTGCGCCCACGGTCAGACGCTCTTCGGAATCAAGATGCTCGCTCTGTTGTTCCTCTTCTACATGTTCGTCGTCGGTGGAGAGAGGGCGTTCGGAAAGTTCGTCTTCTCGTTTGCCATCGAAAGTCGTCTGCAGCTGAGCAAGGAGCAGGCATCGTGGCTGACGGCAGCCTATTGGATCTGCTTCACCGTCGCCCGTCTACTCACCTTCTTCGCGTCCAGATGTGTCCCGATCCACATACTTCTCTTCGTCGAGATTTCCGGGACTCTCCTGTCCGCCATCTTCCTCAACATCTTCCCCGAAAGTCTCCCCGCCTTCTGGCTGCTCTCGATGACGTTCGGCTTCTTCAAGAGCCCTCTATTTCCCTCATGTCTCGGCTGGGCGAATCAATACATCGACCTCAACTCCATGACGATCTTGGTCGTCAACATCGGATCGTCGACGGGAGGCATGATCGTGCAGTGGTTGACTGGGTATTTATTCGAATATTACGGACCCAACAGCTTCCTATACTTGATCGTCGCATACTCGGTCGCCATCTTTGTTCTCTTTATCATCATGCATTTCGTCGCTTCCCGGCACGGAGATAAATACACGAGAAAAGAAACGAAGACGACGATATCGACGCGGCTCTGATGAACCAATATACTTCTATGTTATTCAACGGTTCATCTTGATGGGCTTTCAGATTGTTGACCTAAATCCATGGGCGCCCGCACATAGGTGCAAGAGGGGACACTTGCCCCCCACCCTGGAAATTAATTTTCCTATTTTGTAACTACTACTTTTGGCTTTCAACAAATTTCTTTGCAATAAAATGCGAATGCTACTAACGATGCACAAGTAAAACTGAAAAATTTGCATTTGGAAAACTCTGTGCAAAACACTCGTGTTATTAATATGCTGTTTTGAATTTTCCAGGTCTTGCTAAACATTTTACCGTGACCATTATGTTTTGCCCCTCATGCAAAAATTAATGCGGGCGCCCATGCTTAGATCAATTGAATATTAACGAATTACTGGGTCAAAACTAGCTTTACGATGAGCAAATTTATTAAGAACAGAACGAATTAGGCCTACCGTGATAGACATGCTTTCCTATAACCTATAGGCTATACTAGTATATAGCGAAGATGTGATTGGATAATTCTGTAAGGTTAGCTTATCGCTGGTAATCTAAAGGCCTAGTATAAGAAATTCTGAAATTCCAAGCTAACGATGATTAAATTTTGATAGAACTGAACAAGACACAAGAGCTCTTGTATGAATAACCGTTTAATTTGATGAAAAAATAATTTATGTAGTAAAAACCAACTGTTCGTCATTTCGCCAAATATTTCAATTCAGACACGCGTGCTTCGTTATTTCTTCTTAACCGCAAATTAACCGCAAATATCCATTTAGCCAAGCCACATTCTATCAGCCAATCAGAGCTCATTAATAAATGTCATGTCTACAGTCAATCGGACGCAGACTGAAGCCATACTTTTCTCTCATATTCAGCTTGCATACATGTAATCTCGCATGCTAATTATTTGACCAGATAAGCAAGTTTAGCAGCTATCTTCTCTTGGGATGTCTTCTAAATGGCGCCTGTCCAAAAGACTTATGAGCCACCAGTTTTCTTGCGTCGGAAGTTGTATAAGTGGATGGTGATAAGATGTTTGTCGTTGGTTGTGCATGTCTGGTTCCGTCTGCTGTGTCTCGTTCGGCCAGCAGACACTACAGTCTGTAGTGTTGGTTGAGACATGAGGATTGCGATCACGTCGTCTTCAGATCTTTAATGGCATGTTGGATTCTCTTCAGGTGACCGACCTTCGATATGCCAAGATCCTACAATGGCAAATGTTATGGCGCCATATAAATTGTCGTTATTGTTGTTATCATTCTTCTACTTCTTTTTCTTCTTCTTCTTCTTCTTCTTCTTCTTCTTCTCATCATCATCATCATCATCATCATCATCATCATCATCATCATCATCATCATCATCATCATCATCATCATCATCATCATCATCATCATCATCATCATCATCATCATCATCATCATCATCATCATCATCATCATCATCATCATCATCAACACCACCACCACCACCACCACCACCACCACCACTACTACTACTACTACTACTACTACTACTACTACTACTACCACCACCACTACTATTGCTGCTGTTGTTAATGAAAGCAGTTAGTGCTTGAATCTCTTAGTTCGTCATATATAATTATCTGTGCCAACTCATAAAAGATGGATTAATTTGAGTCTGAATGGAAATTGAAGGAACAGAACTCATAACAGAAAATATATTCTCCATGTCGTCATGAAAAATCTCTCTTTCTCATCCCCAACTTCAACATGGATGCATTCATCCAGTACATCCCTACCATCGAATACTTCCAAATAATCGCTTCACCCCATCTTCTAACGGCCCAAAACATGTCTTTACAATCGATGATTCTATCCTGTAAGATCCTTTGGACTGTTACGCCCATTCACTCGTGTGCAAAAATTATATAGCGCCTATATTAGTGAAGAACCCTCGGAAGTGGCAAATGGCAACTGTCTTTTAAAAGGGTATTCGATTACTGTACCTTGAGGTCAGTTCTTCCAAGCGCAATCAGTTCCGGTCCTCGAATGTCGTGAGCCTCGAAGTGTTCGCGGTATTCTCCGAGGTCGAGGCCATCCAACCAATGACCAACATCCTCAGTCGTCCACTGATGCACCGGCGCCGAAACTGCACGTCCACAACAAGACACCGATCATCAGGTAAGATAACGTAAGAAAAGATAAGGTAAGAAAAGATAAGTTACGAATAGATAAGGTGGTGGTGTATATTAGCTAAGTTAAGGCAAGATAAGTAAGGATTCGGAAATAAGTATAAGTTATTTACGGTCAGTCAAAAGAACGCAAGAAAGGGTAAGTTAAGCTAAGGTAAGTCATGGCATATGAGGCGCTAGGATAAAAATAAGTACCCAAGTTAAGTTAAGGAATGGCAAGGCAAGTAATAAGTTAAGCCAGCTAGGGAATCGATATGTCTAAAAAAACGAGCATTGAAGTCGACGTAGCCTATTTCTCACTGAAGCGCAGACTCAACGCAGAAGTAATTCAACCTCAATA
>OX457036.1:38766753-38791753 GCA_949752735.1 Lumbricus terrestris
AAGATACAAACAGTAAATATACGGAAACTCAGGGAGATAAACAAAATGGAAGAGAGACACAGAGATGTTGAGTAGAGCCGGAAACATATTTTGACATAGTCTACAGTCAGAGCTACATGTATATAAGGAAAGAGACGGTCATACGCAAGATATAAAAATAGAGAAAAAAGAATCCGATAAAGGGAAACAAAGAGAGATATTTAGAGGCATATAGACAAAGTTAGACAAAGAGACAAAATAAATCAAGACAAAGAACGTAGACATTGAAGAGAAAAGAAGCACAGAAAGAAAAAACGAAACATATTCAGACACATAGACATAATTAGGAAGGGGGACGATATAGAGTAATGGATAACACGCTGGCGTAGAGAGCAAGAGGTAACGAGTTCGGGCCCAGTTGGGTGTACATGCTTTGTAGGCTGCTATTAGCGCCATGTACATGTATTGCAGGCTGTCTGTTCTGTTAGTTAGTTAGTTACTTAGTTAGTTAAGATTTATGTATTCTGTAGGCTAATCTTAGTTCCTGTAAATTGTTTCAACTGCATAATTGTACACTGTAATGATTGCGGTCTGTTAACCGGATTGTTGATTAAATGAAATTTATTTTTAAAAAGGTACGAAAGAATGAACTGACTTTTCGAAGCTCTCCTTCAACGTAGATTCTATCGAGAAAACGCACAGCCTGTGTAGCCAGATGCAAGAGTTGTTCTCCCACTACCGCACTGCTAAGCGCCGAAACCTTCACTCTAAATGCGATAATACATGACCAGTATAATCCGAATGCCTTTACAGTACTGAAATTATTCGCAAATTATAATTATATATTTAATTATAATTTGCGTATAATTTCAGTATATATATATATACATAACTGCATGTGCATGACGTAAATCATTACCATAGTCTGGAAGTATTATTCTTTGAATGTTATTTCAAGTCCTGTTTATTAATATTGCTAGATATATTTATCGAGTTTAAAGCAACAGTTTATCTAGAAACTCGGATTTAAGCTTACATTTCTGAAGAGCAACATCGTTTCCTAAATTATTAATATTATGTAGCCTATTACTAGATTAATATAGCACGTTGTAAGAATCTTTCATAATCTTCACTAACCTCATGATGAATTTTCTATAATAAGAATATTGGTGACCGAAAACTGAAATGTCTCAAGAGTACCATCACTTTAATTAATTAATTAAATACCAGTAATTATTCCTAACGTGATATAATAAATTACCTTTTAATAAGAATATCAGCGGCCAGAATGAAAGATATGAGTAGTTGCATTTCCTCCTCGTTGAGAACATAATGCCTCGGACTTCGCGGTCGGTCGATCTTCTGCTTTTCCGTCCAGGCCTTCAGAGCTTCCTCGAAGACCTTGTCCCTCGTCAGCATCTGGGCGCGATTCTTGTGAACGATGCAGATGAATCCGGGCGGTTGGATCCACGCCTCGCCGTCCACTTGGACTGGCACGCCCTCGTCCCCGGTTATGGCGATCTTAACACTGCGACACTACGCGGACGGAAAAAGAGAAATGAAAGAGATTAGGTTAGGCGTGGTTATAAGATCTTTGTGTGGATGTTTTATGTAACAGAGCACGAGCAGGGTCGGATTAAGAAAATATTTTAATGTGGAGTCCTGTTCAGGAAATTTTATGCGGATCTTCGGCCGAAAACTCTCATGACCTTCTTTTAGTCATTTGGTCTAAACTTTCGTAGAATTATTAAACCGATTATTTCTCTCCAAATTTTGTCTAAAAATCTAAAAATTTAGGAAAATTTTTACGCATGTGTGGGCCCCCAAAGTATGGGGCCCCCTGTATGGTCGAACATGTTGAACATGCCTTAATCCGGCCCTGAATACGAGTAGTATATGCCTATTTGGTATCTTAATTCAGCATCGTAAAGCCATTCTTCAAGAATAGATCTACTACCTATGAATGGTTAGTCCTCCATCGGAAAAAAATAGGTAAAGAAAGGTCATGACTGATGACGTCTAAATGACGTAGGTTGCTTGAAAGTTATCACCTCAATAACGGTCAACCATGGAGCTGCTATCATGGTATACCATCTTTTTTATATGATCTAATATTTTCTGATGAGATAAAATCCAAACTCAAAATATTCTTATATGAATTGATGTCTCACATTAGTAATGGATAGACTGAGAGCAGTAGAATCAGTTGCACTCATCTCTCATCTTGGTCTCGTTTACAAATCGACGTCACACCTGTGATTGGTTCTCACCTGCGATTCCATCGCCATCTTACCTGAGCAATCCGATGCCGTTGAAGGTTGATGACGCGAGATATTCCGAGTTGAACGCTACCGAAAACTGCGACGACTTCTAGAACGTTATCATCGAAAGACGGTGCCGAAAAATTCTAGATCGACAGAAACAATAATTATTATTGTTTAGGTTGGAATAGACCCTTCATTATCAAGACCATTTAGCAAGGGAATGGCAGAGAGAAGTTAGCACAAAGTTTTAAAATCAACGGCTTTACAAAGTAATTATTCATATTTTTCACTCATTAAGCTGCATCTACCTTCCAGCTTCATGCAGAGCATGGCACTATTAGACTATATAAATCTCCACGATCACTTTTCCTGCCTCGTAAATCGCGTTACTTTGGCTCAATAGATTTATGCTATGCATTCTTAGAGATCATTCCATCGCAGGCGTAGGAACAGGGCCGCTCTAATTCTCAAGTAATACGGCAAAAGAATGTACGGTAAATTTACCAGAGAGACGAACATACTTTTGGGCAACTCTAGCAGCAAAGAATAACAAGAAAGATATAGTCTAAGGACACGAAATACAAGATGTCTGTAGAGCAAGAAATCTCTAAGAAAGACAATAAAACCATGTAAATAATATGCACCCCGTCATTAGCGCGCAGGACAAAATCGTGCCGACAAAAGCGCGAACCATCAATTGCGCGCAGGACAAAATTAATGCGTGCTGAAAACAGCGCGCGGTCATAGGCAATGGTAGGTTACAGTATAATACATGTAGATGCAAAGCTAGCAGGCGTCGGCTAAGTCTAAACATAATAATTACCCCGTTCTAATTTTTGCATCAACAGTTGTTGTTGCCTAAATGGAAGTTGGATTGATGAAAACGGCTGTAGCTTAAAATAGAATCTGGACTGACCAAAAGAATACCGATTAAATGGAAGCTGAATTGATGAAAAATAATTCTTGCTAACATAGAATTTAGACTGATGAAAAGAAGTCACAATTAAATGGCAGCAGGATAGATGAAAATAATACTTGGTAAAATAAAAATTGGATTGATAAAAGAAAGTCGTCATGCTTAAGTAGTGGCGGGATTGATGAAAGCAATTGCTTTAAAAGAATATGGGTTGTGAAAAGAACTCTGATGAAATAGAAGCTGGATTGACGAAGATAGTTCTTGCTAAAATAGAAGTCTGCTTGATGAGAAGAGGTCATGCTTTCAATTAACTCAAACTGATGAAAATAGTTATTGTTTAAATAGAAGCTGGGTTGATGAAAATAACTGTTGCTTGAACAGAAGTTGGATTGATGAAAATAATTCATGATTAAATGGATGGTGCCAAGGAGTAATGAAATTAATCCTTGCAAAACTGAAGCTGGACTGATAAAAAGGAATTTTTTGTTTTTGAAAAATGGTTTGAAGCTTGTCATAGCAGTCTACAGTGCACGCTTTGGTCAGCGCGCATTTGTCAGGCATATATTCCTGCGCGCTTTTGTCAGCGCGCTAATGACACCAAATAATATAGGCCTAGTGCTATGAATATGGAGCGCAAACAACATACAACCTATTATAATTATAGACATATGAAAAATACTAATAAATGTCAAAAGGAGGTTAAACTTACATCGTTTTCTTTTTTTCCTCCCCAGAAATTGACTCCACCCATGTAACTGCAAAGAAAACAAAGAAAGTCACATGCATAATTGGTCAGAACCAAACGAAGGTGAGCGAGTGAGAAGTAAAAGGAAACGAGATGAAAGGGAAGCTAAAGGAAGCCAAGACAAGGAACAAGAGAAGACAAGGAACAAGACAAGGAGCAAGACAAGACAAGGAACAAGCCAAGACAAGACAAGACAAGGAGCAAAACAAGACAAGAGACAAAGCAAGACAAGGAACAAGACAAAACAAGGAGCAAGACAAGACAAGGGACAAACCAAGACAAGCCAAGACAAGACAAGACAGGACAAGGAGCAAGACAAGACAAGGAACAAGACAAGACAAGGAACAAGATAAGAAGCATGAGGTGACAGCAAGACGATGCAAGGAATTGCAAGGAAGAGATGGTAGGAACGAATCTGATGGTAAACGATGAGAAGGTGACGGAACTAAATAGAAAACGAGTGAAAAGATACGGAAGGGAAGGGAATTGGATTGAAAGCAAAACACACGTATAGGAAAAGGTAATGAGGAGGATACACATGTATGTACCTCTGAATGTTGAGTATGACGATTCCCTGTAGATTCGGAAGAGGGATCCGTTGTCCGTCGCATTCCAGTCGGACCCTCTGCTCGAGGTTCTTGAAGGTCTTCTGGACGATCTCGCGTCCTCCGAGCATCCCATACCACATCCGGTTCTTTGTTCGACTGCGGCACTTCTCCGGATGCTCCTCTCGTCGGTTGTGGAAGTCTAAGGCGATCTTGGCATCAAGGCCGATTCCAAAGTAGTTGTTCATCACGCACTTCTCCTCGTAACCGTCTCTGCCATAAACGAATATTAACGATTAACAAACAAATAATGATAACAATTATTGTACCAACTGGAACTTTTAATAATAAAAATAATATACAAATGATAATTATTTATTTATTTTTGTATTGTCACCTGCACGTTTCTTTATATGTTGCTTTGTCTTCTTGTTTTGCTTTGTCTTCTTGTTTTGCTTCGTCTTCTTGTTTTGCTTTGTCTTCTTGTTTTGCTTTGTCTTCTTGTTTTGCTTTGTCTTCTGGTTTTGCTTCGTCTTCTTGTTTTGCTTTGTCTTCTTGTTTTGCTTCGTCTTCTTGTTTTGCATTGTTTTCTTGTTTTGCTTTGTCTTCTTGTTTTGCTTCGTCTTCTTGTTTTGCTTTGACTTCTTGTTTTGCTTCGTCTTCTTGTTTTGCTTCGTCTTCTTGTTTTGCAATGTTTTCTTGTTTTGCTTTGTCTTCTTGTTTTGCTTTGTCTTCTTGTTTTGCTTTGTCTTCTTGTTTTGCTTTGTCTTCTTGTTTTGCTTTGTCTTCTTGTTTTGCTTTGTCTTCTTGTTTTGCTTTGTCTTCTTGTTTTGCTTCGTCTTCTTGTTTTGCTTCGTCTTCTTGTTTTGCTTCGTCTTCTTGTTTTGCATTGTTTTCTTGTTTTGCTTTGTCTTCTTGTTTTGCTTCGTCTTCTTGTTTTGCTTTGTCTTCTTGTTTTGCCATTATTATTATCTTGACTTCTCTATATTCATATGTCTTGCTCTTCTCTTTTTTCATAAAACAATTGTCTTTCTTCCCTTAACTCCCTTTTCTAGGGAGACATTACACACAATAAAGCGATACAGCAGAGAGACCAAAAGGCAGAGACAAAGACAGATAGATACAGACAAACAAGCAGAGCAAGAGAGACAGACGAAGAGAGAGACACAGACAAAGAAAAACAGATAAAGAGAGAATGAGACAGAGAAATAATTGTTAGCCTCACTCACAACGTAAAGTCCTCGATTTCCAGGAGCGGTGAAGCTGCTGCACACAGAGCATCTGCATTGTCGAGTAGCAGCTGACCAATGAAGTTGGCGCCAATCCCTGCTGCTGGTCCAGCGGCTGCTGCTGAGCTGATGCCACGGGCGGTTGATGCATCCGAAATGCTGGGATGACGACCTGCAACAAAGGATGGCAAATATACTGGAAGAATGTATTCGGAAAACATCAGCGCATTGAAAATTTATACCTCACAGATGCGTGGAGAAAGCTGCTCGTATGTACACAATGTGTAGTAACTATAGTACTAAGCACTATGGACTAATAGCGAAAGATAATTAATCATATATCATATAAATAAATTATATCAACCTCACTTTAGATATCTATGCATATGAAGCAAGTAGCGCCACCAAACAGTCAAACATTTCAACTGGTGACAACCATAAAAGTTCATATGTAGTAATTTCATGCTCTTTAGCAGGGCTTAAAGTGTGGCTGGACGGTCATGGACGGCGTCCATGCACTTATTTTAAAATCTGTACACCGTCCAGCCACTTATTGGCCATCAATGACTGGAATGGTAAGGGGCGTCCAGGCACTTCTTTTGGAAAGATAAGGGGCGTCCAGGCACTTATTTTTCTACACTTTAAGCACTGCTCTTTAGTCAGTAAAGAGTTAGAAGAGGTAATTAAACTGAACGAAAACAACAACGATACTAGCTTAATGATTCATAATCAGAAGTAATAATTAGCATTGCAAATGAATATGTAGTAATTAACTATATATATATGGGATAAAATGTCATGCAAACAGACGTAGCACGGTAGGCTATGGCATTTCTCTGGCGCAACTACGCGTAAGCACGGTGGCCAATTCGTGCGCTGCTTACATCTTGGAAGAGAGTTGAGTAACGGAATGTTGAGAATTGGGAATCCGGTCGACTTGTGTTCACGCGCCGGCGACCTTTCCATGAGGCAGGAAATGGGACTTGGGAATCTCGTCGCTTGGCTGAGCGTGCTGAGGTTACTAACCCTTCTCGATCCAGCCACGGAAGACTTTCCCTCAGACGCTGAGAACTCGTAGGGCGAGGCACATCGGGAGTCTGCTCAGAGAATATAAGCACAGCATAATATTATAACATTAACGTTTAACCATCTATAGAACTTTTGTTTGCTTGCTTACTGCACTTACTATATATCTGCGCAAACATAAGTGGGTCTAACTCTGAATCAGATATGCAAGACAAGGTCAAGGTCAACGCTTAACTGAGTCTGCTTAGCAGGAACTAACTTGCAATCGTCAGGCATGACTACATGAAACGTCAAATAACATAACACGAGTAGCGTGACATGAATAGCCAAGAAAAATAGCAAAATGCGGATAACATAACATAGAAACCATGACAATGTAACTAACATACAATATGTCTTTGTGCCGCAATTCTTTACCATTGTTTCGTCTGTTGGCACGCTGCTTTTGTCTTGAGATGTCACCACGCACATCTCCAGCTTACATTCACACCCTACGACTCTCAATTATTTAGGTATCTAATAATTATATATCTATCCATCCATTTGCATTTACATCTATAATCCGTTAATCAATGCATCTTTCCATCCACCCATCCGTCCATCCAACTGTGATTATGTTCATCCAATAATCATTCCGTCCATCCATCCACTCATATATGCAGCACAGCCAGCCATCCATACACCCATCTATCCATCAATCCATACTTCCATCTATACATCCATCTATCCATCAATCCATCCTTCCATCCTTCCATCCATCCATCCATTCATATATGCCCATTTATCCATCCATACATCCATCTATCCATCCATCAATCGATTTATTCATCAGTCAATCCATCCTTCCATCCATCCATCCATTCATATATGCCCACCCATCCATACATACATCCATAAATCCATCAATCCATCCTTCCATCCATCCATTCATATATGCCCATCCATCCATATATGCCCATCCATCCATCAATCCATACATCCATCCATTCATATATGCCCATCCATCCATCCATACATCCTTCCATCCATCAATCCATCCATCCATCCATCCATCCATCCATTCATACATCCATCCATCTATCTATCATTCCATCATCCATCCATTCATATATGCCCATCCAATCCATCCATCAATACATCCATCCATCCATCCATTCATCTATCTCTCCCTCACCTGACTGTGATGGTGCCGGTGACCGACTTCGTGCAGGTGTCAGCTGACCAGGTGTGGAGCAAGCGCTGCTGTCGCCCTCGGACGACGAATAGAAGCCGAAGCTGGGGACGAGCAGCGACGACATCTGCATCCGGTTGGGCAGATGATGATGATGTGCCTCGAGGTAGTGGGAAGTGGCTCTGCTGCTTCTGTTGTTGTAGTCGTCTTCATCATCGTCGGCGTCGTCGTCATCATCGTCGGCGTCGTCAACGACTGAGTCGGTCGTGATGATTGGAATGTTCATCGATCGCTGGAAGAATACTGGTTCCCTGTTGTCCGGTTCCACAGGGTTCGACTGTTTGAAGGCAAATTCCGCTTCCTCGTCCTCTTCCTCTCCTCCACCTCCTCCCCCTCCTCCTCCTCTCTCCTTCCGTTCCTGTCCGTACTTGAGCGTTTGGAGGTTCTGTTCGTCGATTGCTGAGGTAGAAAGAAAGGAATGGGTAAGAACACAAAAAGAGATGGATGAGAACACAGAAAGAGATGGGTAAGAACAGAGAAAGGGATGGTAAGAACACAGAGAGAGATGGGTAAGAACACAGAACGGGATGGGTGAGAACTTAGAACACATAGAGATGGTAAGAACAGAGAAAGGAATAGGTAAGAACACAGAAAGGGATGAGTAAGAAAGTGATGGGTGAGAACAGAGAGAGGGATTACAGTGCCAGTCCCAAGCCTAGATAAAGGAGGAGGGCAACGTTAGTGATCTTTATTATCACACAGCGTCGTTAGATTAAAACTGATGCAACGCAGTTGAAATCCGTATAATAGCAATAAGAAAAGATTAGACGTCTGAATGGTTAATTAACACAGGTGAGCACAGGTGAGCACAGGTGAGTCTCTTTCGGATCAGAGACGACCAAAGATAATATTTTGTCTTGGACGAACCTTTTTCTGTTTGTTCGATGATCTGTCTGACGGTCTTCTTGATGCTGTTCGCTCGTCCCATCAGCTGCTCTCGCGGAAGACATACACCACCCTACAACAACAACCAATCAAATCAACGCAGATGATAACCACTTTGTATGGAACTCTGTGTACCTGTGCTGTCCATCCCAGGCCGTAGATTCCTTCGCTCTGCTACGCATGGTGACCTGGTTGTCCTAGGGCTCGATCTTCCACAGTGCAACATAGAAGCTTTGCAATGGTTGGTCCGTCTTTCTAGAATGTTACCTATTAGTCTCCGCAATGAACTTCTTTGTCCTTCTTTGCCCCTTTTCCGCAAGCGTTTGAAAACCATTCTTTTTTTTATTGTGGTTTGGTGTCAGGTCGGGAGAGCCTCTGAGGAGTTCTCTTGAAGTGGCGCTATACAAATGTACGATTACAATTACAATTACTTTGTAAAGGTGCTACATAAATGGCCCAATAAAACTTTCACCCAACTGTATGACTAACTGAATGAGTGAATGATTGAATGAATGCATGAATGAATGATAGATTGGGGCAACTTACGAATGGACGGGTGAATGGATGGATGGATGAATGGATGGATGGATAGATGGATGGATGGATGGGTGGATGGATGGATGGATGAATGGATGGATGGATAGATGGATGGATGGATGGGTGGATGGATGGATGGATGAATGGATGGATGGATAGATGGATGGATGGATGGGTGGATGGATGGATAGATGGATGGATGGATGGATGGATGGATGGATGGATGAATGGATGGATGGATAGATGGATGGATGGATGGGTGGATGGATGGATGGATGAATGGATGGATGGATAGATGGATGGATGGATGGGTGGATGGATGGATGGATGGATGGATGGATGGATGGATGGATGGACGGGTGAATGGATGGATGGATGAATGGATGGATGGATAGATGGATGGATGGATGGATGGATGGATGGATGGAAGGAAGGAAAAGTTCAGACTCATTTTACCTAATCTACATGTATTATAGAGACATCCACAGCGTCTATGCACTGCGTTCTAGAAGGTGGGGAAAGGCAACAAAAATACGGTATTGGTCAATACAAGGTAAGCCTAATGTAACATAACAAAAAAGTAATAAGTCGGGGTAGAATATGATCAGGTAATGTGATCAAAGGTAAAATCAGGAAAGTGAGGTGAATAGAGTATAGCGCAGAATAGTATAATGTAATATTTACAATACGCCTTCATCAATAATTGTTCTCAGAAGGCAATGATCGATCAAGTTCAAGACACAGACTGCTAAGCACCATCGCCTGCAATGACACCCTTCCTTCCCTTCCTCGAATTATTCAACTCTCGCTTAGCCGCAAAATCTCACCAAGCATTACGCTTGTGGGGCGCGATGGCGTAGTCGGCATGTTCGCTGCCTTGCAGCCGAAGGCTTGCAGGTTCGAATCCCCCTCAAGTCGCCGCGTGGGGACCTTAATTGGGCAAGTCCTTTACTCGCAATTGCTCAGCGTTTCGTCGTGAAACTCCGATGCATTATCCGCGCTGTAGTCGGGAGCGCCTCTGAGTAAGAGCTTGAAGGGACGCTATAACGATTTGGGGGTCCGTAGCTCAGTGGAGAGAGCGTTGGCCGATAAACTGAGAGTCATTATCGCGACCCGGGTTCAAGCCTCGCTCAGGGCAAAAATTTATTTGAATTTTCTGTTAGCTGCCAGCGGCGCTTTCTGTTGTGTTGTTTGACTCGGGTCTGTTGAAAAATAAGTTAGCCCCTCCCACTCCTGGCTTGGCCGATCAGGAGCGTTCCAACACTTAGGCCATTAGTGTTAAGTTACCGAACCTGTTGTAGCCGACCTGCGTGTCGTGCGAAGCTGGCCGTATTTCGTATAACCTTGTACCTGTTAATCGTTCTGCGGTGGGTCAGATTGAATTTGAATAAACGAATATTAATATTATAACAAATGCACATACAGACAAACAAACGTTCGCCCTGAAATTTCAGTCAGAATTTGTGTTTCTGTTGTACAAGCATCGTCGGTCTGACCTGTTTTGAAGACCTTCTTCGCCGCTGCTCCACTGAAATGTGACAATCGCTCTGGTCCCCGGACGCCGACGCCGCCGACGACATTCCAGGTCGGTTCTCCAGCTCCTTGTCTGCTTTCTCCATCTGCAACCGACGAGACGTCGTTATCTTTCAGGAGAAGGGAAGAAATAGTGTGTGATGTGTGGCTTAAAAAGGAGTTGAAATTGGTGGAGAAACTGTCTGTGCAGATCACTGCAGAAGGTCAGTGGTAGATTTTCCAGTTATCCGATGCCAAGCAATGGTTGCTGCCTACTGGTTAAGTCTGTCCGCTTAATGAACGTCTTACAACGCTTCGGAAACCGTAAGACTATAATAGATGTAATAGATATGTATGTATGTATGTACGTACGTATGTACGTATATACGTGTGTACGTATGTACGTATGTACGCATGTACGAATGTACGTGTGTACGTATGTACGCATGTACGTATGTACGTAGGTATGTATGTATTTATGTATGTATGTATGTATGTATGTATGTATGTATGTATGTATGTATGTATGTATGTATGTATACATACTAGATATATGTATCATGTATGTAAACACAGGTATTACACATAGGCCTACTTAAGCACTTTTTATTGTTATATGTATCACACATACATACAAATACATAATGTA
Organism: Lumbricus terrestris; assembly: GCA_949752735.1. Taxonomy (NCBI): domain Eukaryota; kingdom Metazoa; phylum Annelida; class Clitellata; order Crassiclitellata; family Lumbricidae; genus Lumbricus; species Lumbricus terrestris. The sequence continues at coordinate 38,778,272 of OX457036.1, forward strand.
TACTGCATACTTACATGCATGCATTTATGCTCCCATAAGCACGTCCTAAAGACAACTACTCGGTAGTGCTCCCGACTCCAGCACGATCAAATAGAACATATGAAATCACACGCGTGTATACCCGAGTTCATTATACAAACACTCGCTCATGCTAACAGTCATTCGTTCGCTAATTCGTTCAGTGATTTATCTGAAACGTGACATTTCTCTTCTGCTCGAAGTGAGATTAGTCAGATAGCAACCCACAGATAAGATAAGATAAGATTAGATTCCTACGTTATCTGATTCCTGCGACGTCTCTTGTCGAAGTGCGTTGAGCAGAGCGTCCAGCTTCTGAATCAGACAATTGCATTTCGTCGAGATCGGATCCTGTCGATCGTCGTCCTTCACCGATCCAACCTTCGCCACAAATTCCCTGATCGTGGAGCACAGAACCCTGCGACAACGCAACATAATTGTAATCGTAATCGTAATCTAATCGTAATCGTATTCTAATCGTGATCTAATCGTAATCGTAATCGTAATCTAATGTAATTGTAATCGTATTCTAATTGTAATCACAATCTAATCGCAATCGTAATCTAATCTAATCGTAATCGTATTATAATCGTAATCGCAATCTAATCGTAATCGTAATCTAAGCGTAATCGTAATCGCAATCTAATCGCAATCGTAATCTAATCGTAATCGTAATCTGATCGTAATCGTAATCGTAATCTAATCTAATCGTAATCGTAATCTAATTGTAATCGTAGCCTAATCGTAATCTCCAAATTTCTAAATCGCCACTCGAATGCTAAGCGCAGAGCACCAGATAATTATTCGCGGGCGCTGGTGTAATACAGTGTAACCTGGTGCAATGTAATGCAGCGTCATGAAAGGTGGCCTGGCAATTGACAACATATCTTGTATCTATAGCACATAGATCTAGTAATGCCAGTAATGTAGAAATGTAATTTGAAACTTATATAGCGCCGCTTTCAGCAGTGACCAGTTAGTAGCGCTTCCACGGCGAGTAGATCTATATACCCTTAGAAGAACTAGGTTTTGAGGAAAGACAGATACGAAGGAACAGATCTAGGGAGAACGGAAACACGTAAAAGGTATACACCTCTAAAAGCATTAGTTAATCTCGTTTCTATAGCATCGTAGAACAAACATTCGCGGCGTTAAGTAGCAGGGATTGTCGCTTATTGCTCTAAATATTTATCGTACGTGAAGTTCATATATCGCACTTACAAAACTTATAATGATGCTTTACTGCGGTGTGTTTATTTTACTTTACAGAATGTTTACTCATTTTTGTACTGTCCATCAGCGTATGATTGCATAACTGACGATCGACTGATTCGACTTACGCGGCTGAAGATATGACGACGTTATGGCTGTCGGAATGAAGAATACGAGACAAATGATTGGCCACTGAATCTTCGTATATGGCAATGAGTGAATCATTCTAAAAATGATAAGTTAATCATACTAAAGATATGATAAAAGTGCATATATAGCCTAGTCCAAAGAAATGATATAGGGGCATTAAGAATCATTTGAATGAGATAATAAATAAATCGCTCTAAAAGGTTGATAAGTATATCGATAAATGAAACGATAGACAATCAATCAATCAATCAATCAATAAATTAATCAGTTAGCTTATGGAGAACCAGAGGTTAATCGTTCTATAAAGAGAGGCAAAAGTGAAGCATTCAATTAAAGAACCACAGGATAATCATTCTATAAAAATAGGCAAAAAGTGAAGCATTCTTAAGTGATGATAAGTTTCTGAATCATTCTAAAGAGACGATAATTTAATCATTCTATAGAAAGACGATAGGTTTATTATTCTAGAGAGATGATAAGTTAATCATTCTATAGAAAGACGATAGGTTTATTATTCTAGAGTGACGATAAGCTAATCATTCTAGAGAGGCGATAGGGTTAGGGGAGAGTGCTACAAGACGCCCAGGGTGGGTAAGATGCCCCATTGCCCATCCCCTTTAAAACGGTTGAAAAGATACATATTCGTGTTTTAGTTATCTCATTGCATGAAGCGACATCTTGTGAACTTCCCATAACAATAATGTTTCAGTACTCGAGATATTGACGCGATAAATCAATTTTCTAAATTTTCACCACTTTTGAGTAAGTACACATTTACGAATCTACCTAATTTTCTCTTTAACCGTAAAGAGTACCAATTCGCGCATTTCAACGTTTATTCTGTGCTCACTTGCAGTTGTTTTGGTGGTTTTACATAATTCTTAAACATTGATCTCGTTAAATAAAATGGCGTCAGTAGAGCAGGACTCGAAAATTACAAGATGCCCATGGTCATCTTGAATACATGGGTAGCATAGAGATTACAAGAAGCCCATGGGCGTCTTGAGTGTATTGGAAGCCTAGAGATTACAAGACGCCCATGAGCGTCTTTGATACTATGAACAAATGGCCAAAAATCGGTACCAACCATGACACCACCTTTTACTCATAAAAATGCGGGCCCATATGCAAATTTATCAGTGTGTATTGAATCTAATTCACCCTTGCCCAAAACTTCAGTGAAATGGAAAGAATGCAGGAAGTGTAAATGTTGGTGTCATGAAGAATGTACAGACAAAAAGACATCCCAAGAATTCGTGTGTGACTTTTGTCACTAGTCTGTGAAAATGACAATAATGGCTTACAACATGAGATTGGGTTTTTGCTTCTTGAGTTTTGAATTGCTTTGTATCTTTAGGACCTTTTAGTCTTCGTTCAGTTTGTTTTCTCTCATATGCAGTTTTTTTGCTTTAGGCTAGTCTAAAAATGCATGATCGTTTTAGTCAATTTCCATTGCTCCAAGATGATGGGCGTCTTGTAGTATAGGGTTCCTAAGACGCCCAGTTTGGAGGGTCTACTTTTTTAAATTTACACAATTGGTCTTATTGAATTAAGTTCTATAGTTGTTGTCATTGCTTCATTAATGATCACTCTTTGCATTGGGGTCAAACATGTTCTTCTCTTGGAATACATGCCGAAGAAAAGCACAATTTTCCTTAGCATGGGCGTCTTGGAGCACTCTCCCCTAATCATTCTAAAGAGACGTTAAGTTAATTATTCTAGAGAGACGATAAGTTAATCATTCTAGAGAGGCGATAGGGTTAATCATTCTAGAGAGACGATAAGTTAATCATTCTAGAGAGGCGATAGGGTTAATCATTCTAAAGAGACGATAAGTTAATCATTCTAGAGAGGCGATAGGGTTAATCATTCTAAAGAGACGATAAGTTAATCATTCTAGAGAGACGATAAGCGAATCATTCTATAGAGAGACGATAAGGTTAATCACTCGAAACGCAATCAGCAAACGATTGAAGCGTTCGAGAGAGAGTCATCGAAGCATCAGTGGAAAGACGAAGAGTAGCAGCAGCAGAAGCAGCAGCAGCAGCAGTAACTGAATCTTTGCAGAAGAGTAATGGACGAGATCGGTTAATAGACGACGCTGCACCGATTCACCTCTGAACTGAAGGTCAAACGCGGGAAGAGAAGGACGGAAGGAAGGAAGGACGGAAGGACGGAAGGAAGGACGAGAGCGGATGATCGATGGATCGATCGGTGGACTCACATATAGACGCATTGGCAAACAGAGGAGACGAGAGACGTCGACGAACCGTCATCATGAAAAAACCGAATGACGTTTGCCTAATGAGAAATACTCTCTCTGCCTGTGTGGGCAGAAGGAGGATAGGAGCAGGAGGAAGAGGAGGTGGAAGAGGAGGAAGAGGAGGAAGAGGAGGAGAAGGAGAAGGAGGAGGAGAAGGAGGAGCAGGAGCAGGAGGAGTAGGAACAGGAACAGCAGAAGCAAGAGTAGGCGGAGGAGGAAGGGGAGGAGAATTAGGAGTAGAAAGAGGATGAGGATGAGGACGAGGACGAGGAGGACGACGACTAGGAGGATGAGGACGAGGAGGAGGACGAGGACGAGAAGGAGGAGGACGAGGACGAGAAGGAGAAGGAGGAGGACGAGGACGAGAAGGAGGATGAGGACGAGGAGGAGGACGAGGACGAGAAGGAGGAGGACGAGGACGAGGACGAGAAGGAGGATGAGGACGAGAACGGGGACGAGGAGGACGACGAGGAGGGAAGAAAGGTCAGAGAGAACGAAATAGAAGACGATCGATGGAAGAAAGAAATTGGGGAGAATGTAGAAAAGAGAAGGCACACACACGCGACGGATGGTCTGGATGATGGAAGGACGGATGTACAAATGGACGGGTGGATAGACGGATGGATTGGTTGACGGGTAGACTTGGATGGATGGATGGATGGATAAATGGATGGACGAATCAGTGGACAGATAAATGAAAGAAGGGACAGGTTGATGGAAGGGTGAACAAGTAATGGGTGCATGGATGGATTGGATAGATGGATGGATGAATGGATGAATCAATAGATGGGATGAATGGACGGAAGGACGAATGGATGGATGGGCGGACGAGTAATGAGTTTGTAGATGAACGAGTGGATGGATGAGTTGATGGATGGATGGATGGATGGATGGATGTATGGATGGATGGATGGATGGATGGATGGATGGATGGATGGATGGATGGATGGATGGATGGGCGGACGAGTGATGAGTGTGTGGATGAACGAGTGGATGGATGGATGGATGGATGGATGGATGGATTGGTGGATGATTGAACGGACGTACTTGTGGGTGGATAGACTCGTGGACGAACGGGTGAATAGACATTGCGATCAATGATCGGATTGATAAAGAAACCAGCGAATGAACGACGACGAAACGACCAATAAACAACCAAGCGAATAATGGATAATTTGATAATTTGATGAAGAGACGGAAGGAGATGATGGCTTCGAGGGTGCAATAAATTAATTAGCTTGATAAGAAAAAGAAGAAAATGAGTCTCACCTGCGATGACGCCCTCTGGCCATAAACCGATGATTCGTAGGCGTATATGCTCCACCTGAAAAAGACATCATAAGCATCCGAATATAAATTGAGTTACTCATGAAGTGTTCTTATTCATATTCTTATTCCTGTTCTATTTGGATAACTCTGACAATAGTCTCTTAGGAGTTCTCTCTCTCTCTCTCTCTGTCTGTCTCTCTGTCTCTCTCTCTCTCTTTCTCTCTGTCTCTCTTTCTCTGTCTCTCTGTCTGTCTGTCTGTCTGTCTGTCTGTCTGTCTCTCTCTCTTTCTCTCTCTGTGTATCTCTCTCTCTCGGTCTCTCGGTCTCTCTCTCTCTCTCTCTCTCGGTCTCTCTCTCTCTCTCTTTTTTTTATAAAAGTGTTTCTATTCATGGTCTTTTCATTTCCATGACGAAGTTCAGATTTGAAAATAATGGTCGTGGTCAGCATGAGCGGAGTTTGGTTTTCGTTCTTGGAGGGGCTAAATGTGTTGGGTCTGAGACTCGGTCCAATTTTCCCGGCCCAAAAAAGTTGATGACCTTTTTTATTCATCGGGCTGATGTCTCGCCAAAATATACTAAATTTTTCCGGCCAAAAAGTTGCTGACCTTTTTTAGTCATTCCTAAGTTTCACGTGGGGGGCTAAATCCGAAAAACGATACCATTTACACTGTGAAAAATTACTCTGGGTTTTCTTGGGGGGGGCTTAGCCCCCCTAACCCCTGATAAACTCCGCCCATGGTGGTTAGCACATGTTAACATTTATGAATACAGGCTATACATATTAATGAATCTTTCATGCATATTCATGAATCCTTCATGCATATTCATGATCGAAATTCATAAGGCGTGATTTATATACCTGTCAAGCATTTTAATCTGAGCATGTTCGAGCTGTTCGAGAACGGAAGGAAGTTGTGAGTCGTCGTCGAAGGCTGTCCCCCATCCAAGAACTCGAGCAAGATCGTTTCCTGTACCAAGCGGAAGTACCCCGACCTGACACTAAAAGTAAAAACGCCAGCAGGTCGTCGTAAAATTGCAATCCACAGATTTCTTTGACCAAATCGTGGGAACCAATTTATTCACATGCGTTCAGTTGACAACAGATGGCGAGGAACGACCATGCCTGGTTTGGCTTCACATTGAGACATTGAGAACGGGGAACTAGGCATTGTAGGCAGACGTACAGCTATGGCATTGCGGCATTTGCAAGTAGAGCGGCATGACGCTAGCAAGAGTAGAGGAATGAGGCTAGATTGTTTTGAAAGTAAGCTTACTCTTTTAAGTCGAGAGTGAATGGTGTGCAGTGGGTGAACAAACAGGCAAGAACGCACTAAACAAGCCGTTAAGTTGGAGTTCTTCCGACCGTCATTATTTTATTGCAAACAGCTGCAGATCAGTCGATTTTTAATGATCAGACAGCAATTACCAACTTTTAATGAAGTGCTGCGTTAATGGTCGGCGAGAGCCAAGCATAGGGTCCACGCCCACGTGGCTTAGCCATGGCAGCAGCGGAGGGTTTCAGAAGTGGAGCGGGACGCATTCACAGGTGCTGGAGTTTCGAAAGCTGGTCAGACAAGTAAGGAAAACTGTGTAGCATGTCTAGTGACTTTTTTTATGTCCAGATGCAAAGGCTGTAGGTATGACGTTAAGTCACGTAAACGGCATACCCTTTGACCCTTCGACCCTTTCTGCCTTCCTCTTCACACCAGCAATCTCTGAATTTGAGCGGGTGGTAAAGTTGTAACGTGTCAAGATTTTCCAACCTTTATGCCAAAAGTAAGAGCAGAATACGCATCCTGCAACTAAGCAATATATTGATCTGCTATTTCATACTTAAGTATAGTCTCAAGTACGTGCGTCTGAGTACTTAATTATGTAGGCCAACGACGAGTATGTTGCTGCAGCTGCTGCTGACCTGGTTGTGAAGGCCAAGCCGGTCGATTTCGTTAAGTACCCAACCGATACTGCCATCTCCTCCGCAGACGAGTACCCGAAACGACTCGAAGTTCTGGAACAGACGAAGCCTAAGGATAAGAAAGACATTGAAGAACAGTCAAGCATAAAAACTTTGCATTTATGTGGCGCCTTTTGAGCGTTTCGAACTCACTGGGCTCGCTGAGCTTATAAGCCTAAACCAGACAAATCATAAATACAAGCATATGAATGTACATGTTCACTCTTACAATACTAGAACAGCATCTAACTATAGACCGGCATTTGCTCACACCAACACCCGCAAGTTCTCAATAAGATAGCTGGTCCAACTGTTTGGAACAATCTTCCTATCGATATTCATGGTGCACCTAATCTCCTCCTCTTTAAAAAAACATTTGCGTGCCCACCTACTCACCTTAAATGTATAGCTATTCGCTATATTCTTTTTGTTTACCTAAAATATCCTTACACTCCTTACCTTAGACCTTAGTCCCTCCACGTACTGTGTGCACATTGGGCGATACAGGTCCTCCATCCTTCTCTGTCCTGAGCAGCTCCGGCAGCCTCCTCCCACGTCTATGCGCCCCGCCGCGACAGTGTAGTTTGGTTTTTCCTGTATCGTTTCTGTTGCAAGGTTCTTTTTACCTGGGCGGGCCGCAAACCCACCGCAGAACCCTCCTCCTTTTTCAACCGGGCTTGGGACCGGCTTTGGCGGAGTTTCCTTACACTAGAAAATACTAATGCGTAGGCCCTATTATTTATTTTGAACTTAGATGACTCCCGCTGCTTATGTTACCAATTTCCACCTATATTTATACTGGTAGCCTGCATACATGTATATCATTATATGTGACCTTGCTAGCGGGACTTTGGTCCCTTTAGGTCTTCCCTTTGTATCCCTACCTAGTACTGATTTGAAATTGTATCATGCGTTATGTTTTTCTTGGGGGCAATAAAAAACCTATGTTGTGTTATGTATGCATTCGTGTATGCAGTGTATGTGTGTGTATACTTGATTATGCCACGAGTTAGTTATCGGTACGACGGTACCTTATAGAATCGTTTGATTTTGATGCACGATCGCACGCATTATCTTATGCATTGTACATTGGCGCCATAGAAGCTGGTAGTCATTGTATAAATTGAATGATAGATGAATTGTTTATTTACATGTACTCATGCACTCAGGTATTAACCCTTTCAGACCGTACGTCCCAAAACGTAAGGTAATTCAGGTCTGAAAGGGTTAACGGTATTTATTTGTATAATGTGTGTGTGTGTGTGTGTGCATGTGAGTGTGTGTAGGTGCGTGTATGTGTGTATATCACAGTGCATGTGTGTGTGTGTGTGTGTGTGTGTGTGTGTGTGTGTGTGTGTGTGTGTGTGTGTGTGTGTGTGTGTGTGTGTGTGTGTGTGTGTGTGCGTGTGAATCTATGGAGAGTCGTTGGTTTCACGGTGTCAATATTATTGCAGACCTCTCATAACACAGCATGGAGGACAAAGAACAATGCTGTACAACAGATGAATCGCAGGATAATCTGCACTGCGAAATGTAGCCTAAAATGTGAGAGATCACTCACAGAGACGTGAAGTCCTTGATAATGTTTACCACCTATACTGTACCTAGCGGTGTAATGCACCTATACAGTGAGCAAAAGAAGGCCAAGCATCAAGCCCTAAGGGACGCCAAACAATCGCGGAGGCTTGAACTAATAAGTTCTGTGATTAAGAGTGAACTATTTAGTCTGCAGCAGACAGAGATGAGTAGATGAGTGCTGGTACTGCTGCTGCTGCTGCTGCTGCTGCTGCTGCTGCTGGACCAGAAGCATCAGGTCAATGCTGGAGGCGATGCTAAAGAAGCCAACGGTCGACAGGTGTGAAGCTGCTGCTGCTGCTGCTGCTGAATGTTGATAAGCCACTAAGAACACAGTTCGCACCTTGACCTTATCTATGCAGACCGCGATACCATTTTGAACAGCAAGAACTGCATATTTCCAACCTCCCAGTGAATCCGGCAATATGCAGGTTTGAACTATCACTGCATCGGACAACAAATGCGATTCAAGACTTTCCACTCCAGAATTTATGTAGGCCTACAACATGATATTATGCTGTACATCTCAACGCTGTGGTAATGTGGTATAACGCTGAGATGAGTCTGTAGTAATAACAAAAGAAAAATAGCGTTCGTAGAGCAGAAACTGCGGCGTTAGCAACGACTGAAACAGAAACCTGGTGAGTTTCCACCTCGTCTCGAGCGATATATAATTTCGGTCTTTGGTCCTTTAATTAAATCTTCCCTACACCTCCACTCTTCGCCCACCTCGTCTTCATCATCCTTACCATCATCATCATCGTCGTCATCGTCATTATCATCATTACCATCATCATCATCGTCGTCGTCCGTCGTCGTCGTCGTCGTCATCATCATCATCATCATCGGCATCATCATTATCACCATCATCCTCATCACCGTCGTCGTCGTCATCATCGATATCGCCATCTTAATCATCACCATCACCATTGTCGTCGTCGTCGTCGTCGCTAATACAATCGTCGTTGTTGGCTCACCCTATCTTTGGTCCACTGTCGATGAGATCGAAGACTTGAGCCGGATTCAGCAGCTGCTTGAACTTTCGAAGCATCTTCAGACCCTGTTTCAACAACAGAATTCAGCCCCAAATGAAGAGGACGGCTGCAAAGACTATATATATATATATTGTTTATATATTTATATATATATATATAATGAAGGTGAAGAGAATCAGAATGGCGAAGAACACAAAAAAGGATCTAATTAGAGGACCAAATACCAGAATTATATATATCGTCATGAGCCAGAGCTTTTTAACGTGCTGATCTACACAAAAGGGGCAGTTGTAGCCTACATGTAAATGAATTTGTGCAGTTGTAAATTTAGTTATGTTCAGTGAAAATCATTTGAAAAAGATAATTGCATGGCCGGTTTATCACGGAAGAAGGACATGTGCAGTGAAAAATAAGCAGGAAGGTGAAATAAAACAATTTTCAAGTTGATGACCAAAAAATGTTCATCATTTTTTTTTCGTCGCCGACTTGCGACATTTCTTGGTGAAAATTTTCGTCAAACAAAACCGCACTAAAAAAACTTCCTCGTTGTGCAGTTCCACAAATCTCTTTAAAAAGCCTTATCTTATCGCTCGAGACAGAGGTGGAAAGTCACTATAATAGGTCATATAGTCAATAGGCAGTTTAATCAATAGGTCATATAGTCAATACGCAGTTTAGTCAATAGGTCATATAGTCAAAAGGTATACAGTCACTTTAGGTCATACAGTGTCTATCTAGTGAGGAGCAATAATTTAGCCTACAAAATGTTATGTATATAGTGGAATATTATTTTATAAGTTGCTGCTTATGCTGCAGTAACGGTTGCAGAGGCAACGCACGCACTATACCTGATTGTCGCCGCTCTTTGAGTTGAGGAAGACGAGGAGAGGGCTGGTGCCAGGGGGCTTAGACGCCTGCCAGAAGCCCTCTGAATCAAGGCTCGTGATGGCGATTGGTGGAAGAACCGACACTCGGCTCTGACCGAGGCTGCAGCTTCGACCCAAATTCTCTCGGCATCCGGCGTGCACCTACACACAAAGGAACACCGGTCATTGTCAGACGAGCATAGGGTGAAATGAGGTGAGATTTTGAGAAAGGTCAGGTCAAGGTCAGGTCAGCGTAGGTTAAATCACGTTAGGTTAGGTCAGGGAAGGTATGGTGAGGAAGGAACAGGAAAACAAAGAATGGCAAGAAAATACAAGACATGGCAAGGAAGGGAAGGAATAGGGAAGGCTACGGATCCATGGCAAGGAACGAGGAGCAAAGTCAGGTGTGTGGTTTGCTTGGGCGAGACAAACCAAGACAATATAAGTATAGTATAGGTAAGGTAATTGACCTAAGGCAGGGTAAGAGTAGGTAGGGAATGTAAGGTAAGGTAATGTATGATGTGCAAACTTCACTGTAAAGTAAAGTAGCGTAGGAAACATTTTGGAAGGGAAGTAGATGTAAGCCATATTATGGTAGGCTATACCGAACAGGTAGACAACGTGGTTTACGTATAACAGGTCGAAGTAAAGACCGATTCATTATACATCGTATTGACTTCAAGTAGGAGAGAAGCGAAGGTAGAACATTGTGCAGGTGGATAGACATTCGACCGGATGTACAGAGACGAAAACGCAGACGCAGGGATGCAAGACGACAGAAAGAGGCATGCAAACAAAGAAGTGGAAAGACAGATACAGATACAGATACAGAGACAGAGACAGAGACGGAGACAGAGACAGAGACGGAGACGGATAGACGACTGACAAAGTGGAACGATCAATTATCTTCGCAGTGAAAAAGATAACGACGAGGAAGAGAGGAGGAATGGAGGGAGGAAGAGAAATAAAACGGGAAGAAAGGAATGAAGGTATGAAGGAGGGAGGGATGGAGGGATAACGGGAGGGAAGCAATCAACCATGCAAAGACGTTTCCATTTGGGAATCTGCTCGCACCAGTTGACGCCACTTGATTGCAACTCAAGTCGTATTCCGCTGCAGTCTCTCTAAGACGAATGGCTTCGTTTCGTATTCCGTTGATGCTCGAATGGAATTGCACCAGCATCAGCAGCACCACCACCAGCAGCAGCAGCAACTACACCATCAGCCGCTGCATCATCCTTGACTGAAGAGTGTGCAAGCGTTATTTACAGCTGCACCTTGGTTGTTATGGAAAACGAGAGAGAGGCAGAGACAGAGGCAGTAGAAAGAGAGAGAGAGAGAGAGAGATATAAAGAAACGGACAGATGCATACATGTGCATAGACAGACACATATAGGCCGAGTATGGAAGAAAAAGAAAAACAACAGAGATATAGCCTACAATCGAATAAATAAAAAAGATTATGTATATAAAGAGACAATTATGGACAAAGAAACTGCAAAAAGAAGCAATCAGCGAAGAGATTTCAAAAGAGGCAGATAAATAACGACAGTATAAATAGAAAATGGAGAATGAAATAAACAGGCAGACACAGAGAGACAGAGAGAGGCAGAGAAAGACAGAGAGAGACAGAGAGAGGCAGAGAGAGAGGCAGAGATTGGCAGACAGACAGAGGCAGACAGAGACAGAGACAGATCGATTCAGAAACACAGAGAGAGAGAAAGGGAGAGAAAGAGAGAGAGAGAAAGAGAGAGAGAGAGAGAGAGAGAGAGAGAGAGAGAGAGAGAGAGAGAGAGAGAGAGGCAGAAACAGAGAGACAGATATAACGAAAGAGAATTTGAAGGAGACAGCGGGATAGAAAAAAATAGAGAAAGCGAAGCATATATGCAAGAAGAAGAAACAGAGCGAAGAGATCGAAGCAGAGGAAGGACGAAACAGACAGAGTCAGAGGAGATGGAAATCGTCGTACACAATTAATCACCTAAGAGACAGAGATAGGGACAAAGACAGAGACAGACAAAACACAGACAATAAACAGATGCCGAAACAAAGACAGAGAATCATTGGCAGAGACAGACACAAACACAGAGAGACACAGACACAAAGACAGAGACCATAACCATCCTTTTTATTGCACCAAGATAACAGAGACAGACACAGACACAAACACAGAGACGGACACAGAGACAGAGACAGAGACAGACACAGAGACAGAGACAGACACAGACACAGACACAGAGACAGATACAGACACAGACACAGACACAGAGACAGACACAGACACAGACACAGACACAGACACACAGACACATAGACAGACAACAGAGGACGAGTGATGTTGTTTTGTTGTCTGACGTCTCAGCACTTAGACGAGGCGAAGTTACATGTAAGTCTATCCTCATTAATTATTCATTGTTAGTTCTTCGGCCGACGACGACGAGTGATAGCGCTAAACAAATGATTTGCATTCATGATACTGCAGCAATAATAATATCGCTGGTCGTCAGGTGCATCTGCGTCAACAAGGATTCGCACGAAACCAGATGGTTTCATAGTTCACGACGATCATGAATAAAAATTCATCGGCTCAAATAATTCACCATCTTCGGCAACTCTCGGACATGGATAACGCATGCCGAGGATATCCGAAGATATCCGAAGATATCCGAAGATATCCGAAGATATCCGAATATATCCGAATATATCCGAAGATATCCGAAGATATACGAAGATATCCGAATATATAAGAAGATATCTGAAGATATCCGAAGATATCCGAAAATATCCGAAGATATCCGAATATATCATAAGATATCAGAAGATATCCGAAAATATCCGAAGATATACAAAGATATCCGAAAATATCCGAAAATATCCGAATATATCCGAATATAAACGAAGATATCCGAAGATATAAGAAGATATCAGAAGATTTAAGAAGATATCAGAAGATATCAGAAGATATCCGAAGGTATCCGAATATATCAGAAGATATCCGAAGATATCCGAAGATATCTGAAGATATCCGAATATATCCGAAAATATCCGAAGATATCCGTGGCATAACATCGGAGCAAATCAGTCGCATAAAAAGATGAAGCTTTCATGTGCACCAAACATTTCCTGAGCTTTGATGACTCGCTATACATGTAATCCGATCCAAGTACATCTTTGCAATAA
>OX457036.1:38796753-38819253 GCA_949752735.1 Lumbricus terrestris
CATCCATCCACCCATCCATCCATCCACCCATCCATCTATCCACACATCCATCTATCCATCCATCCGTCCATCCACCCATCCATCCATCCATCCACCCATCCATCCACCCATCCATCCACCCATCCAACCATCCATCCACGCATCCATCCATCCACCCATCCATCCACCCATCCAACCATCCATCCACGCATCCACCCATCCATCCATCCACCATCCATCCATACATCCACCCATCCATCCATCCGTCCACCCATCCATCCATCCATCCATCCATTCATCCACCATCCATCCGTCCACCCATCAATCCATCCATCCACCCATCCACCCATCCATCCATCCGTCCATCCATCCATCCACCCATCCATCCATCCATTCATCCACCTATCCATCCATCCGTCCATCCGTCCATCCAACCATCCATCCATCCATCCATCCATCCATCTATCCACCCATCCACCCATCCATCCATCCATCCACCCACCCATCCATTCATCCACCCATCCATCCACCCATCCATCCACCCATCCAGAGGCATCCATCCACCATCCATCCATCCGTCCATCCATCCACCCATCCATCCATCCACCCATCCATCCACCCATCCAACCATCCATCCACGCATCCATCCATCCACCCATCCATCCACCCATCCATCCACCCATCCAACCATCCATCCACGCATCCACCCATCCATCCACCCATCCATCCACCCATCCAACCATCCATCCACGCATCCATCCATCCACCCACCCATCCATCCACCCATCCAACCATCCATCCACGCATCCATCCATCCATCCACGCATCCATTCATCCATCCATCTAGCGGTCATCGACCGAACGAATAATCTTCAAAGGACGCATTGAACTTCGAAGATTAAAGGCCAACCGGCGACGACGCTTCGTCCGGATTCGAGGAGCGAAAATAATCTTGTTAATATGTGATTATTGGTTGTCCGCCGCCGTTGCCATCAGCCTGCATGGACGACGTTTAAAAAACGACGACAGAGACGTCTCGGTGTCCGCTCGTCTGTTGCTGTGTGTATGCGCCTATGTATGTCTCGATGGTCTTGTCTTTATTCCAGGGCTCGACTCATTCGCTGAAATTGATGAAACAGCTGCTGTGCTATGATATATGCTACCTGGTTTATCATAGCACAGCAGTTGTTTCATCAACTTCAATGATATAATATTAGACGTTAATTAAGCTGTTGAAGCTGCTAGACTTGCTGAAACCGTTGTTCTCGCTGCCAAAGCTGCTGCTTACTTCGCTGCTGCCAAAGATGCTAATGCTGGTTATTCAGCTGCTTAAGCAGTTGATTCAGCTGCGAAAGGTTTCAGTCAGCTGCTATAGCGCAGGGATTCGGCTGTTAAATCTGCATGGTGTTGCTGCTCATGCAGCTGATTCATCTGCTAAATCCGCTGATTCATCTGCTGTCACTGGATTCGATTCAGCCGTGTTAGCTACAGAATCAGCTGCTGAAGCTATTTATTCAGCAGCTCATAAGTGGTTTGCTGGTTCAGCTGCATATAGAATTGGTCTGCTGTTAAAACTGCCGAATAGCTATTGACGGGCAATGATTAAACCTGCCTCTCTTGTTGTTCACGCATGCTTCATGACCTCGCGACGCTGACCCTCTGCTTCTATGCATCTGACCTTCAACCGACCTTAACCCTACAGCGTTGACCTCTGCCATTTTCTTCGCCCCCCTCCTCCGAAGACCAGACAGACTGCGTCCATGGTGTGCGAGTGAGTGAGTAATGGACTTCGCCGGCAAAACAGATGAATGCCCGGATGTATCTGTCGACCGGTGGTGAGAAAAGCAATTCACGAAAAGCCCGACAGAGACGAGAACCGATCGATCTTATTTATTTAGCTCCTTTTCTTTTTGCCAATGCTTTGTGCAATGCGTCAAAAGAGCAATACTGTAGTTTCAAAACAATCGCTCTCTTGCTTTCTTGCTGCAAAAGACTAGAATGCGGCTGTTGTTTTTGTTGCTGTTGTTGCTGCTGCTGCTGCTGAGGATGATGATGACGATGATGTTGTTGTTGTTGTTGTTGTTGACGAATGATGATGATATTGTTGCTGTTGTTGCTGTTGTTGCTGTTGCTGCTGTTGCTGTTGCTGCTGTTGCTGCTGCTGCTGCTGCTGCCGCTGATGGCGGTGGTGGTGGTGGTGGCGGTGGCGGTGGCGGCGGTGGTGGTGGCGCCGGCGGCAGCGACGGCGGCGGTGGTGGTGGTGGTGGTGATGATGATGATGATGATGATGACGATGATGAAAAAGTTGCTTCTATCGGATTTCTGTGAATTAGTTATGATTAGCCTGCAGAATACACTACTTGGGTTCGACGATTGATGAAGACAGCGACTGCGGCACAGAGATCAGAACACGATTGGCAAAGGGATATGCAATAGCTACAGACCTCAAAAGGATTTGGAAGAGTCATGACATAACAAATGCAACGAAGATAAAGCTATGGAGGACACTGGTATGGCCAGTGGCCATATACGGCTGTGAGAGTTGGACACTAAGGAAGGAGGAAGAGAGAAGAATAGAAGCGTTTGAGATGAAGTGTCTGAGATTGATAATGAAAATATCATGGACGGAAAAACGGACAAATGATTGGGTGCTGGAGGCGGCAGGAGTAAAGAGAAATCTGCTGAAGACAGTAAAAGAAACAAAAGTGATTTATTTTGGACACATTATGAGAAGAGATGGAACATGCATTGAGAAAGACATCAGAAGAGAGGGAACATGCAATGAGAAAGACATCATGCAGGGCACAATGCCAAGAGACCGGAAAAGAGGAAGACCAAGAACAAACTGGCTGGTTAACATAAAGGAATGGACTGGATTGACATTGGGAGAAATGATAAGACTGGCGGAGGACAGGAAACGTTGGAGGAACATCGTGCATGATGCGGCCGACCCTCGGATCGAGGATGGCTGGGAACAGAACAGAACAGCCTGCAGAACTATAATACTGCTGCTATGTACCGTTCACTAAGCCACATGAAAACGGGTACCGTAGGCGGTGTCACTGGTGGTGTTACTGTTGGTGGCGGTGGTGACGGCGATGGTGATAATGATGATTAGTATGATTAGTATGATGATTAGGATGATGGCGTTGATTAAGGTGAAGGTGATAGGCCTAGTTTCTGTTGTAGTCGTCGTCGTATAATAGTAACTTTCATCTTCGTCATGTTCGTGACTGTGATGATCATGACGATGGTAAACGTCAGCGTGCATCTGTTACTAACGAATAACGATGCTGATGTTATAGAGTACATGTATTATAACACGCAGAGCACAACACAACACCACTAATGCATCTAAGAAGCGGAGTCAGTGCCGTCGAAAGCAGGACTTACAGTCGTTAATCGAACAACACATGTATACAACTATACATACATACATACATACATACATACATACATACATACATACATACATACATACATACATACATACAGTAGGCGGATATACACCAATTTATGCGGCGCATTTAACGATCAGGGATAGCGCGGCATTAGGTGTTATCGGCGTGTATCTGAATCGTTATATCCGCAAATGATCGCCATAAATCGGTCATAATGGCTGGTGTATAATGCTCGTGATATTAGTCCATCGAACTACGGGGGCTGCAGCAGCACATCAGCGGTGTCGACTCGAAGCAGCACTGATCAGGAAAGCATAGACAGGCTAATGGTCGTTACCTGCGCGAAATTTACGAGCCATCAAACGCAGCAGCAGAGGCAGCAGCGTGTCCCTGGTGCAAGGTCGATAAGTGCAGCGCCTTTATATGATGGTGACGTAAACTATTAGCGAAATCCCAGGAGGCAATCAGAGGCCGCCCTCCAGTCTGCACGGCAAGCCATTAGCTATTGGCCATTAGCCATTAGCCATTGGACTGTGAGGCAAGAAACCGGACGGCTGTAATGTGCTTTGACGAGGCAAGATCGCATCAGTGTACATGTGTGTGGTGTGGATTGCTAAATAATTATGTCGGCATGACTCGTCATTGCTATGGAGACTGTTTTTGCTTCAGGGTGTCGTTGTGATGGTGATAATCGCTAGTTTGTCATCGGCATAATCAGCATCGTCATCGTCGTTGTATTCATCATCATCATCGTCGTCGTCGTCGTCGTTGTATTCATCATCATCATCATCATCGTCGTCGTCGTCGTCGTAATTCTTATTATTATTCGTGTCGGTATTATCAGCTATCTCCTTAGTCTATTATAATTATTCTCATCTTACTCTTATTGCTTCATCACTGTCATCATCAACATTAACTTGTTCTTAGTTTCCCCATTCACAGCCTAATCGTCTTTGTCATCATAGTTGTCGTCGTCGTCGTCATCATCATAGCTATAACGATGTGATGATGACTGACCCCTTCGTCGCCTTCGTCGTCGTTGTTTTGAAGGATGTCATCGGCAACCGATGCCAGTGTTGTCCATTTGCAACCAATGGCAACGGCCGATTGAAGGCATCTCTTGTGCACCTTGCACTTGCACACTGCAATCAACAGGTAGAATAGACAAAACGATGTATTGCTTGACTAACCGACTGATTTACTGACTGACTGACTGACTGACTGGTTGACTGACTGATTGACTGACTGACCGACCGACTGACTGACTGACTGACTTACTGACTGACTGACTGACTGACTGATTGACTGACTGACTGACTGACTGACTGCCTGACTGACTGACTGACTTACTTACTTACTGACCGACTGACTGACTGACTGAATGACTGACTGATAGACTGACTGACTGATAGACTGACTGACTGACTGACTGAATGACTGACTGATAGACTGACTGACCGACTAACTGATTGACTGACTGACTGATAGACTGATTGTTTGACCGACCGATTGACTGACTGCCTCACTGACTGACTGACTCTCTGACTGACTGACTGACTGACTGACTTACTTACTTACTTACTGACTGACTGACTGACTGACTGACTGACTGACTGAATGACTGACTGATAGACTGACTGACTGATAGACTGACTGACTGACTGACTGACTGACTGACTGACTGACTGACTGACTGATAGACTGACTGACCGACTAACTGATTGACTGACTGACTGATAGACTGATTGTTTGACCGACCGATTGACTGACTGCCTCACTGACTGACTGACTCTCTGACTGACTGACTGACTGACTGACTGACTGACTGACTGACTGACTGACTGACTGATTGACTGACTGACAGGATAGATTACCAGCTGCCCACCTGACAGACTGACTCACTGACTGACTCACTCATGCACCTTGCACTTCCACACTGCAATCAACAAGCTTACAGTAAAGGCAAACCGACTCGTTGACTGATTGACTGGATAACTCACGTACTCACTGACCGACTCTCTCTCACTCTCTCACTCACTCACTCACTCACTCACTCACTCACTCACTCACTCACTCACTCACTCACTCACTCACTCACTCACTCACTCACTCACTCACTCACTCACTCACTCACTCACTCACTCACTCACTCACTCACTCACTATTATTGTGTGCAAATAATTAATCTAATCGTGGTCCCTTTAATGCCTTGCAGATCGCACCTAGTTCTAGTGCGTTGCTGTTATGAGCTTACATGTACTTCTCTGTTCCTCATATCGTTGGCTGCCGGGAGTCCTTCCTTCCCCCCACCCCCCCGGGATTCCGATCTTCATATCGGTTTCCATAGCAACAGCCGACGAGATCGTGCCTCGGGCAAGAGTACTGCCTTCGTCTGATCATATCAGTTTTCAGATTAAACGCTATCAAACCGGATCAGAAAGGAATAGACGTCGTGAGAATAGATAGACAGAATATCAGTTTGGACTGAGCCAGAAAGACTCGGATTATTATTCTTATCAGATGTAGAATGATGCAGACGAGATTTGATTTTTGGAATCGATTGATTTGATTAGTTCAAGATTTGCATAGAACAGGCAATGATTAACTTGAACGGTTGGAGAGGTTTTGAGTAGCTATTATATAGTTACAATCAAATGAATTTAGTTTCTACTTCGTGAGCACAGATTAGATTGAACTAGAGATGATTAGACTGTGAATGGGAATGACTGTGGATTAAGTCAGAGGAGGAAATTGGACCAGACTAAACCAGACTAGTCTGGGTTAGATTAATAGGATTAGATAATTGGAAATCAGATTGGATTTGTATCAGATCTGATTGTACTATTATTATTGAATTGGATTGGTTGGATGATGCTTCCAAGATTTCAGATTATAACAGATTAGATTAGATTAGATTAGGCCTGATAATAATTGATTAGTGCGACGGGATCTAATCATATATTATTTTAGATCAATCATATATTAATATTTGAGATTAGATTGGCTAGAGCTGCATCAGATTAGATTCGAGTGTATGATTGATAGGGTAGTTGGGTAGGTCTGTCGGGTTAAAATAGGGGCCGTCCATAAAGTACGTCACGCTCCAGGGGGAGGGGGTGTAAGAAAGTGTGAGTTTGTGACAGGGGGAGGGGGTCAGGCCATGTGTGACGTCACACATTTGTTTTTTAAATTCTTTTATATTTTTTGTTGTTCTTAGTACCTAAAATCCGACCCAGTCCGGCCAGGCGTGTCTAAAACCCGGCCTGGCGGGATAAAAGTTGATTTCCCGTCACTATCAAAGCTTTTAGGGACACACGTCACTATCAGAGGGATTAGGGATAGTATCTTAGGGTTTAGAGGGTTAGGTAAATGGTTATGTTTTTAAATTTTTTTCGAAAGTGTGACGTACTTTAGGGGGGGTCCGAGATTTGTGACAGTTTGTGACAGGGGGGAATGGGGGGGTCAAAAATGGTCAAAAATAGCGTGACGTACTTTATGGACGGCCCCATAGAACAAACGAGCTTAGGCCTGTATAGCCTACTATTTGGCCTGTAGACCTAGGCCCTATACTATTTGTTTAGATTAGCCACGATTGTATCACATCAGACGATATAAGGTTAGAGAATGAGATAAGCAGGTAATGATTGATACCTTCGCAGGATAGACCATTGAGTAGCACAGCGGACCTCGTGACACACGACAACGCCTCGCGACAGACGTTACAGTACATCGGTCGAACATGTTGAAAAGGTGACCACACGTGCTGCAAGACATTCGGCCACATTCGGCTCTCTTCGGATTTTGTCGACGAGTCGACGACGACAGCCGCTGTGCTCAACCGCTGAAACAGATAAAAACGAACTAAATTCCTCGTCGTCGTCGTCGTCCTGTGATAAGGCGACTCAGCCTTGCCCGAATTCCGGACATAAAGTCAAGAGTTGCTGCGGCTGCTGCCGCTGTTGCTGCTGTTAACTCTTTGTTATCAGAATCTACTGTGGTCGCGATTACCATTTAAATGCAATGCAAATTGGCCGACACGACTTGGCATGCGTCTACGACGATTCATCCTTAGAAAGTCAAAGTCCAGTCAACTTGATGCGTCGGCTTGGAATTATTCTGGGTCTTTGGCATTGCATCTTATTATGTATTGCATTCGATTGCAGAATCTGGTGGTCTACGGTGCTGTTTTCTGTTTTGTATTCTATATTATTATAGACCTATCTATCACTCGATCATGTCGTGTGGTACTGTAGCAACGAACGAATACATTATGAAGAGCAGATGAAAAACGGACGGACGAGAAAAGAGCAAATGAAAGAAAGAGCGGGCGAAGGAGGAAAGCAGGAATTAATGAATGAATGAAGAATGATCTTGAAGCAACAAGTCAAAGGTCAAAGGTCAATGTCTGATCATTCTTTCATTTGCAAATACTGCTCTCTCTTCCTCCCCTCTCTTCCTCCCTCTCTCCCTCCCTCCCTCTTCCCCTCTCTCCTTATCTCTGCCTCACTCCCTCCATCCCCTCGCTTTCCATCCCTCGCTCACCCTCTCTCTGTGTCTCTCTCTGTCTCCGTCAGAGTCATTATTGTCCCTTTAGCCGGCCAGCGGTTTATATGGCGCTGCTTCTACCGCAGCCATCAATGCAGCAGGCAACGACCTCGATGTCTAAGTGTTTGTTCCGATGCAGACTTTCACCTTTTTGCCCATCAGACTCGTTTACGTCCTCTCTCTCTCTCTCTCTCTCTCTCTCTCTCTCTCTCTCTCTCTCTCTCTCTCTCTCTCTCTCTCTCTCTCTCTCTCTCTCTCTCTCTCTCTGTCTCTCTCTCTCTCTCTCTGCGTCTGTCCGTCACCTTGGTTATTACAAGATCTGTCCCCGTTTCTGGTTCTAGATCTTACTGTTTCTTTCTGTTCGTCTGCTTGTTGTGAGTGTATCTGTATCAGCCTGTCTCCCTGTCTTGCTTGTTGTATTTGTATCGGTCTGTCTCCCTGTCTTCTTCAGTCTTCGTTATTATCGTTGGCTCAATCTGTGTTTCAATGTCCGTCTCCATAGGCCAGCATCCATATACATGTAGGCCTATGCGTCGATGTATTTGCATGTCTGCGTGCATTTCTTTGAGTCTGTCTGTCTGTCCGTCTGTCTGTCCGTCTGTCTGTCTGTCCATTTGTCTCGTGTCTCTTGGTCTGTTTGTTTATCCATCCATCCATTCGTTTGTCTGCTTGTCTGCCTGTGTCTCTGTCCGAGAGATAAGTACATGTGTAGGCCTACATAATACATATATTATTCACTTGTACAATTGTACATAGAGTCTATATTACTCACTTGTACATAATAATACATACATTACTCACTTGGAAGAACAGGTGTCAGACTATTACATTTGCTGGGGAAAATTAAGTTTTTACAGCATATTTGGTCATAGTTGACGAATTGTGGTTTTGCCTGTTTCGAGCTTGCAATGCGTTTAAATAATCCTAATGCTTGGAAATCACACTATTTTTTTACAAACGAATTGTATATATTAATTATATATTTGTAAGGTAGGCATAACCGCCTAAGTACTTGTCCTCGCGAAGAACTGGCAAGGCCTGACGAATGCAAAGGCCAAAGAATTGTGAATCCTGAATAGGTTTCCTGTCCGCTCGAGCAATCAGTTCATCTGTAGTAAGTTGTTTGTCGCATGTTTAACCAACAACATGTATGCTAGTATGGCTGGTGCATTCGTGTCTGAGCAAACTTTTTCTTTTAATAAATGTGGGCAATCCGCATACAATGCCTTTCCAGTGAAATAGTATGTCGTAGTTCTGCATTTGCAATGCGTGGATATTTATAACATAGATGAAACATCTAATATGGTGGATGTGCACGATTATTTTTATCGGTTTTTTTTTCATTCGGTAAGTTTTGAGGATAGGCATTTAGTCCTTTACCTGTTCCATAGTAAAAGTAACGCTTGGAACAGGGACAAAGTTTCATTCGCTTTAATGTTATTGATGCAGAACTCTTTCCTCGTGGCTTTTGAGGCACACAATCAAGTCTAGATTGCATGATATCGTCAAACATTAAACGCTCTTGAACTGGACCACACTGGTGTCCTCCCAGATATCTTTCATTGAATACTTTTCGCGATGTGGCATCAGTTCTTAAGATGCTGCTGGTGATAAATATAGCGGAAGTAATTTTTTAATCTCCAGAAGGCATCTCCAAATTTCAGTCAACATCTTAGGTCTTGATCGATCTATGTTTACTTAGTTGCATTCATATAAATATAAATATAACTGGTGAAATGCGCATTCGTTTACACAGATTGCATTGACGTCAGTCTTCCATCTGTTGCTGTCTTCCATCAGTCTTTAATTGTCTTCCATCAGTCTTTGTCTTCCATCAGTCTCTGTCTTCTATCAGTCTTTGTCTTCTATTAGTCTTGGTCTTCCATCAGTCTTTGTCTTCTATTAGTCTTTGTCTTCCATCAGTCTTGGTCTTCCATCAGTCTTTGTCTTCTATTAGTCTTTGTCTTCCATCAGTCTCTGTCTTCCATCAGTCGTTGTCTTCCATGAGCCTTTGTCTTCCATCAATTTCTCTCTTCCGTGGTTCGTCTTCGTTGTTTCAGTGGCATTTGTACACAAAACTCCACAGTAGATCTGCCAGAGTCTGCTAGAAGATTGAGTAGAGAACAAACTATGTCCAAAGCCAAAAACCAAAAGCAATTAAACTATTCAAAATTTGCCGGAAATTTGCCGGAAATTTGCTTGCTCCTGTGAGCAAGCAAATCGCGTGAATGTCGACGAGTTTCACATAATATTATATAGTAATTGTATTATATCGTTCGGCATTCGTTAAATAAAATCACTGAAATTTTTTATTCTCGCAGTTGTGACTGCGCGCAAATATACTTCTTGTCATCGCGAACCAAAAGGCGGGAAGGCAATCAAACTCCTGAAGGCATAAACTTTAACTAACGTAACACTCATTTCGTATTTCAATTGCATAGAGTGAGAGATGGATTTGCTGCTTCTATTTCCTGCTTTCGATGACAGTTTCATTAGTGTCTGTTTTATAAGAATATTCCAGATTTAATGGAATAATCTTTGGACTTTGAGATGTCTTTGTGCACAAAGTTAGATTTTTTAAAACTTGAAATTTGCTTCGGTCAGTGGCGTTAACAAGCCCCAGGACCGATTGCACCTTTGGTAAATCCGATTGGCGCCTTTTCTTCTCGTTTGTTATATATACAATTATATATATCCATACGGTATATATCTAATATATATATATATATATATATATATATATATATATATATATATCGTGTGTGCATGGGTGTGCATAGAGTGCATATAGACTGAGAGTAAGAGAAAGAAATCAGATAAGGGTTGGAATGTTTATGGCCAGATGGCGTAATGTACACACGGTGGTCATGAGCGTGGCCAGATGGCGTTGCATACCAAATTTCGCTGAAAGGTTAAGCAGAGGCGCATGCGGTTGTTTAGCCAGAGTTATGACATCACAGCTAGCATAGTATATCGCTACATAATATTTTATGGCACTGTAAAAATCGCTCGGCAGCATGTTGCGTTACAGGGCAGAGCAGAGGAGAGAACAGCATAGTTTAGTTATAATGGTATACATAGCTGAGAAAATCAGCACATTATGTCATAAGACAGGTATAGATAGGAAAGAAACCGCAGAAAGGTGAAACACAAAAGATTAAAGCATAGCGTATCGTAGGCCTACAGCCCTACACCATAGCGACTCAAGGCACACCATTACACAGCACATCGTGCACATAGCGTACAGCTTCAATCAATCAATCAATCAATCAATCAATTTTTTTTGAGCCAAGAAGCAAACAAGATATAGGATCACATCAAGATAAACATGAAAACTCTTGGTAACAAAAGGAAACCCAGAGGGGACTGCAGAGCATGATATACTATAACGTAGCATTGCATTCCATAGCGTATTATAGCAAAGTAAACTGCAGCAAAGCATTGAATACCATAACGAATAGCATATCACACCAACCGCATCACGTATACAGCATGTATGGCATAGCATGATCCATCATAGTATACCATGTAGCGGCATATAGCATTCGATCCAAAAATCCATAGACTATACGTTCCCCATTCCGCGTCTCGTAATAGCCAGCTGCAAGCATGCACTTCAACTCAATGACTTAACGTTGGCGGCTTATAACTGCTGCAGTCTTATAAAGACTTCCACTTCAACGTCTATATTATTGTTTGCGTTTGATGTCGAATGCAGCGTATATGGGACAACTGCTTCCGGAAAAGCAGGAGAATGCGACTCAACTGACCCTCAACTGACCCTCAACTGACCCTCAGGCTCTCGATCCTGCTTCACACCCGCCCCAGAAAAACTTGGCAATGGACTGCGCGCAGCCAACACAGTTTGATGAGGCACTGTTATTGGCTGTGCAAAATTTTATAATAGAATAAGGTTAATAAACAATTCCATTATAAGGTTTTTGCACCAATATTTTTATGACAATGCCGCTACACGCAGCAGTATTATGCCAACTGTTAAAAAATTTGTGCGCACTTGTTATAGCGTCCATTTAAGCTCACTACTCAGAGGCGCTCCCGACTACAGCGCGGACACTGCATCGGAGTTTCACGCCGAGGCGCCGAGCTATAATAGTGGCGACCATTGTTTGACGCCGTAAAAATGTCTAGGTCACTTACATCAAAACCAGATTATAATGACAGGAGCATGCACTTCGTATACACTATGCGCTACACTACATAAGATTACCTTGCATTTACTGAAATTACAACGCACAGCCTTGACACGAAACCCATTTCCTTTGGTCGCAGTACTACAGCTAGGCAGCAGTTGTCTTAGAAAGCGTGCTTAGGAATTCCGTGCATATACTATTCTCAAGCAGTCCAGCGTCCGGCTAAACGAGAGCGGCGCAGCAGCAGGAGGAGGCGAGACTTAAGATATGATTCTGCATTGCCCTTAGAAGGACGGTGGCTACTTCAGACGACGACCGCCAGTGTACACAGCACCAGCGACGAGAAGGCGGGCGTCCTTGTGGGTCACGAGGGGAAGACGGGCGAGTGGGTCACGAGGGGAAGGCGGACGTGTGGGTCACGAGAAGAAGGCGGGCATGTGGGTCATGAGGGGAAGGCGGGCATGTGGGTCACGAGGGGAAGGCGGACGTGTGGGTCACGAGGGGAAGGCGGACGTGTGGGTCACGAGGGAAAGGCGGGTGTGTGGGTCACGAGGGGAAGGTGGACGTGTGGGTCACGAGGGGAAGGCGAGCGTGTGGGTCACGAGGGGAAGGCGGACGTGTGGGTCACGAGGGAAAGGCGGGTGTGTGGGTCACGAGGGGAAGGTGGACGTGTGTGTCACGAGGGGAAGGCGAGCGTGTGGGTCACGAGGGAAAGGCGGGTGTGTGGGTCACGAGGGGAAGGCGGACGTGTGGGTCACGAGGGAAAGGCGGGTGTGTGGGTCACGAGGGGAAGGCGCGCGAGTGGGTCACGAAGGGAAGGCGGGTGAGTGGGTCACGAGGGGAAGGCGGGTGTGTGGGTCACGAGGGGAAGGCGGGTGTGTGGGTCACGAGGGGAAGGCGGGTGTGTGGGTCACGAGGGGAAGGCGGGTGTGTGGGTCACGAGGGGAAGGCGGGGTGTGGGTCACGGGGGGAAGGCGGGCGTGTGGGTCACGAGGGGAAGGCGGGCGTGTGGGTCACGAGGGGAAGGCGGGTGTGTGGTCACGAGGGGAAGGCGGGTGTGTGGTTCACGAGGGAAAGGCGGGTGTGTGGGTCACGAGGGGAAGGCGGGTGTGTGGGTCACGAGGGGAAGGCGGGGTGTGGGTCACGGGGGGAAGGCGGGCGTGTGGGTCACGGGGGGAAGGCGGGCGTGTGGGTCACGAGGGGAAGGCGGGCGTGTGGGTCACGAGGGGAAGGCGGGTGTGTGGGTCACGAGGGGAAGGCGGGTGTGTGGGTCACGAATGGAAGGCGGGGTGTGGGTCACGAGGGGAAGGAGGGTGTGTGGGTCACGAGGGGAAGGCGGGGTGTGGGTCACGGGGGGAAGGCGGGCGTGTGGGTCACGAGGGGAAGGCGGGCGTGTGGGTCACGAGGGGAAGGCGGGTGAGTGGGTCACGATGGGAAGGCGGGTGTGTGGGTCACGAGGGGAAGGCGGGTGTGTGGGTCACGAGGGGAAGGCGGGTGTGTGGGTCACGAGGGGAAGGCGGGTGTGTGGGTCACGAGGGGAAGGCGGGGTGTGGGTCACGGGGGGAAGGCGGGCGTGTGGGTCACGAGGGGAAGGCGGGCGTGTGGGTCACGAGGGGAAGGCGGGGTGTGGGTCACGAGGGGAAGGCGGGTGTGTGGGTCACGAGGGGAAGGCGGGGTGTGGGTCACGGGGGGAAGGCGGGCGTGTGGGTCACGAGGGGAAGGCGGGCGTGTGGGTCACGAGGGGAAGGCGGGTGTGTGGGTCACGAGGGGAAGGCGGGTGTGTGGGTCACGAGGGGAAGGCGGGGTGTGGGTCACGAGGGGAAGGAGGGTGTGTGGGTCACGAGGGGAAGGCGGGGTGTGGGTCACGGGGGGAAGGCGGGCGTGTGGGTCACGAGGGGAAGGCGGGCGTGTGGGTCACGAGGGGAAGGCGGACGTGTGGGTCACGAGGGAAAGGCGGGCGTGTGGGTCACGAGGGGAAGGCGGGCGAGTGGGTCACGAGGAGAAGGCGGGCGAGTGGGTCACGAGGGGAAGGCGGGCGTGTGGGTCACGAGGGGAAGGCGGGTGTGTGGGTCACGAGGGGAAGGCGGGTGTGTGGGTCACGAGGGGAAGGTGGGGTGTGGGTCACGAGGGGAAGGCGGGTGTGTGGGTCACGAGGGGAAGGAGGGCGTGTGGGTCACGAGGAGAAGGCGGGATGTGGGTCACGGGGGGAAGGCGGGCGTGTGGGTCACGAGGGGAAGGCGGGCGTGTGGGTCACGAGGGGAAGGTGGGGTGTGGGTCACGAGGGGAAGGCGGGCGTGTGGGTCACGAGGGGAAGAAGGGCGTGTGGGTCACGAGGGGAAGGCGGGCGTGTGGGTCACGAGGGGAAGGAGGGCGTGTGGGTCACGAGGAGAAGGCGGGTGTGTGGGTCACGAGGGGAAGGCGGGTGTGTGGGTCACGAGGGAAAGGCAAGGTGTGTGTCACGAGGGGAAGGCGGGCGTGTGGGTCATGAGGGGAAGGCGGGCGTGTGGGTCATGAGGGGAAGGCGGGCGTGTGGGTCACGAGGGCGTGTGGGTCACGAGGGGAAGGCGGGTGTGTCACGAGGGGAAGGCGGGGTGTGTGTCATGAGGGGAAGCGGGCGTGTGGGTCACGAGGGGAAGGCGGGCGTGTGGGTCATGAGGGGAAGGCGGGCGTGTGGGTCATGAGGGGAAGGCGGGCGTGTGGGTCACGAGGGCGTGTGGGTCACGAGGGGAAGGCGGGTGTGTCACGAGGGGAAGGCGGGCGTGTGTGTCATGAGGGGAAGCGGGCGTGTGGGTCACGAGGGGAAGGCGGGCGTGTGGGTCATGAGGGGAAGGCGGGCGTGTGGGTCACGAGGGGAAGGCGGGCGTATGGGTCACGAGGGGAAGGCGGGCGTATGGGTCACGAGGGAGGGGAAGGCGGGCGTGTGGGTCACGAGGGGAAGGCGGGCGTGTGGGTCACGAGGGCGTGTGGGTCACGAGGGGAAGGCGGGTGTGTCACGAGGGGAAGGCGGGCGTGTAGGTCGCGAGGGGAAGGCGTCCGTGTGGGTCACGAGTCCTACGCAGAACAGTCGATAATATTGCGCCCGACTGAGCAACATACGTCTTTAATAATCGTATGGACGCGTTGACTATTCGAGGTCGACGCTCTCCATCCTGTCGCCACGCCGCAATCCATTTGTATCGGAAGCGAAGGTTGGCCGTTAGACAACGACGACGACGACGACGACGACGACGACGACGACGATGGTGTGGACATCAATTCCAGTTTAGCTAATGCACAACGCAAGATGTCGCGCCTCGGCACGCGTCATTACCATCCGTCGCCAATAAGATGAATATTAAAGAGCGTTGGGTCTCTGGTGGTGCTTAGCAGAAAGAGGCAGCAAACACATATAGAGCGCTACATCAATAGAAACAAACATGTACGACATTGTACGTTGTACTGAGGTAAGGACTGGCCTTCTCGACATATGCCCGATTGCGACTTGGTTGGTGGTTTGTGGCTGCCCTTATATTGCGTACGCAGTGAGGGAAACGGGGTGTGATCGGATTTAGGCTGGGGAAGTGGTTTCGACGAAATGTGTAGGCCTACACAAATAAAATCAATGTCTAATTGTGACGTCCACATTGGATCAATTTGTAACTATATGTATTAGCTTATAGTCGTCCGTATTTTACTACATTATAATTAAATTAATTATGTTAAGATCTGAAGTTCTAAACAGTAGGCCAGACCATAAATAATTATGATGCATAAAATAATTAGTAATGCCCACGGTAAAATAAATGTTTTATGGATGATTAGCTACAGCTACAATAATGACTTTTGTAAAGGGGCAAGTATGGGGAAGGTCTAGTTGTACGTACGCGTGAGAAGGGGGTCAACAAATTGAAAGAGATACAACACGGGAGAGGTACAAAAAACGATTTTATTGCCAATTAACATAGTGATATGGATATTGACGATTCTGCATTAGACGCCGACACAACACAAATCACTATTATTTATAATTTCAGTTGCAAATTAATGTATGGATATTAATTTTTTTATAGCGCAGTTTTAACAAACCATTGAAAGATATGTGCCTAATACCTATGCATACATACAAACAATCACACGTACATACATATATACACACATACATACTTACTTACATAAATGCATATATACATGCATACAATGCACATACATGCATACATGCATAAAACATACATACATACTTAGTACTTACATACATGTATATGCACAAAACACATGCTTATATACATGCAGGTATACACATACAATGCCTTAAGATACATGTTGTATGTAAAAGCTATTGTATTGGATTTCATTTCCTGAGAATCGTGTTCTTACTTCATTCGACTCGGCGGATGAGACAATAGTTGACGCTTTGAGATTTTCCAGCAATTGTTCCACTAGCTTTCCACTTTCCGAGCAGATGGCGATGTTTCGCAGCGGACCGATGACCTACAGCAGCAGAGATTAAATGCAGCATTGACAACAAACACTGCTACAGATGATGCTGATGAGGTCGAAGATGAAGAGGATAATTACGACGAACAGGGATAGGATGATTATGACGATGTTGATGATGACGATGATGGTGACGATAATGATGATGATTATGAGGATGATTATGATGATGATGATGCTGCTGATGATGGTGGTGGTGGTGGTGGTGGCTGTGGTGGTGGTGGGGGTGACGGTGACGGTGACGTGACGACGACGATGATGATGGTGATGGTTATTATTATTTCTATTATTATTACTATTATTAGTATTATTATTATTACTATTATTATTATTATTACTATTATTATTATTATTATTACTATTATTATTATTGTTATTATTATTATTATTATTATTATTATTATTATTATTATTATTATTATTATTATTATTATTATTATTATTATTATTATTATTATTATTATTATTATTATTATTATTATTATTGTCCTCCTAGGTAGATGTGCTCCTGTGGGTGATAAAAACAAATTGTACATACACAGAAAAATTGGCTTCTATTATTAATATTGAAATTTATTTTTATTAATATTACTACTGCTATACTATTATTATTATTATTATTATTATTATTATTATTATTATTATTATTATTATTATTATTATTATTATTATTATTATTATTATTATAATAACTACTACTATTATTATTACTACTACTACTACTACTGCTACTATTACTACTGCTGCTACTGCTACAACTACTACAAAACAACAACTACTATTATACAACATTGTTTGATTAGTACTATTTCTGCATTTATTAAGGAGTGGCATAGAAACACTTGCAGTCACTTATAACCACCACAACTGTGCATGAAAAAATATATTCAATATACTACATAATGTATACTTTGTATAGTGACCCTATCATGCAAAGTGATTCGAGCCCGCATACATCTCGTTATAGCGCGTACTCTCAACCACACGGAAAACAAGGTATTCATAACATTATGAAAAGATGGCCATGTTGATGCTGATGTTGATGCTGATGTTGATGTTGATGCTGATGCTGATGTTGATGCTGATGTTGATGCTGATGCTGGCAATGATGATGATGACTAGCAGTATTATGCTGCCAATACTCCCATGGCACGATAACCACCACAATTGCTGACACAAATAGTCACTTATGACCACCACAACACCACAATTGCACCACAAATAGGCTACAGCCACTTACGACACCACAATTGCACCACAAATAGGCTACAGCCACTAACGACCCCACAATTGCACCACAAATAGGCTAGAGCCACGTCCGACACCACAGTTGTAGCACAGATAGGCTATAGCTATTTACAACACCACAATTGCACCACAAATAGGCTGCAGCCACTTGCAACACCACAATAACTTGAAGCCACAAATAGGCTGCAGTCACTTACAACACCACAGTTGCATAACAAATAAGCTATAGCTACTTGCTACCATAAAAAAACGTCAATACAACAATGGATTCCGCCTCAAATGCCACTAAAACTGACATAAGTATAGTCACCATCATGAACCTCAATATTTTCCAGATGCAAGCGAAGGTGAAGAAAAGTCACAAGCAAACATTGTGGTTTCTGCAACATTATCTCTCTTTGTCTATCTGTCTGTCTGTCTCTGCCTGTATGTCTGTCTCTGCCTGTATGTCTGTCTCTCTGTCTGCCTGTCTGTCTGTGTATGTCTCTCTCTGTCTCTCTGTCTCTCTGTCTGTCTCTGTCTGTCTATCTCTCTCATGCGCGACGAAATATCGTTTAAAATACTATTGCGCAGCATCAATAGAATCAATAGCATCAATAGCAACAATAGCATCAATAGCATGGGCGCCCGCAGAAATTTTTGCAGGGGGGGCAAAATTTTTAAGTTGGTCACGGTTAAATGTCCTAGTCGCAAGAGCTTAAAAATTGCAAAGCTGAAAGTGAGAATATGGGTATTTTTCAAAGAGGTTTCTTAATGCATATTTCTCAGTTTCATTTTGAGTAGGCCTATCATTTTCAATATGAATAGTTTTCTTAGAGCGAAGAAATTTATTAAAACTCAAAAAGTTAAAAAGTAGTTTTTTAAAAGGGGTGCTATATAATGAATGAATAAATAAATAAATGAACGAAAAACAGGTATCAGTTTTAAAAGAGCAAGTGCTCCATCACCTTACTTCTATATTTTAATCGTAATTTCTAAACTTCTAAAGTGCCACTCCAAAGTCAATTGTAGGGCACCAGCTTATTCAGAAGCGCTGCATTGAGTCATCAGGCTGTTCAAAGGGCAGCCAAGAAAGAGGTCCGAGTCCTGCATCCAGAGGGTCAAATGTAATGCAGGTGTCGTTTAGGAAGGTGGAGGATCCCGAGGAACAGAAGAATTGGGTATAAACTCTTTTGAACAGAGGAGACTTTGGTTTTGGGAGAAAATCTCGAGGCGTGATAACCAGAGTCAGTTATCCAAGTTTCTCTACAGCTTGACCTACATTGTACCTAAATTCTGTACTAGCTGGCAGCATGCAAAATGTACAAAATGCAGCCTGACTTAAAGCAGACTTGATTTCATATATAACGCTGGTGAATATCTCCATTACTTAATTTCAATGGGCTGTTGATAAATTTCAAATTTTTACATTAGTGCAATTTATTGATAATTAATTTTTACGTAGTTGTGAAAGATTGCATTAGCCTACAGCGAGAGTCAAGACAAGTAGGCCATAATCGATAAGAATACTATTTGTACGGGCACCCACGGGAGGGTTAAAAGTCATTGTTACCGTTTTCAGCAAGAGCTTGAAAAATGCAAGGCATCAAATTAAAAGCTTCTTTATTTCTAAAGAGATTTCATTACTTAAATTTCTGACTTTCACTCAAGTGTATCATTCGTAACATTGGTATTTCAATGTAAAGAAATTTCTTAAACGTCAAAAGTAGCAGTTAGAAAAATAGGTTTCAATTTTCCAGGGGGGGGGCAAGTGCCCCCCCTTGCCCCTATGTGCGGGCGCTCATGATCAATAGCATCAATAGCATCAATGGCATCAATAGCATCAATGGCATCAACAGATCATCATACTACTAACTTACCCATTTTCAGCCTCCCAATATATCCAGCTTGTCCTTATTTCCTGTACAGACAATCGCCGGAACAGCGCTGGCACGGACAATGTCTTCTGAGGATCAGGAGGATGTGAAGGAAAAGGTCTGTTAAGACGTGTTTGAAGAAAGAGGTGGATTGGAGATGAGAGGTTTAAAAGCTGACCTATTGTAAACCGTTAAAGAGCAGAAACTATAAAGATAAGTAGGAGTACGAGGAGGAGGAGAAGGAGTAGGAGTACGAGGAGGAGGAGGAGGAGGAGGAGGAGGAGGAGGAGGATGGTGACGAGGAGGAGGAGGAAAAATCAGAGAGGATGAGATGGAATTAAAGAGAGGAAAAGAAGACGAACATCCATGCTTCACACGAGTCAACTCGGATAAATTTGCAGATGGCGAACTGGTTCTCAGCCGATGATGCTGATGAGGATGAAGCTGAGAGGAGGATGAAGAAGACTGCGAAGAGAATGCGTGTGGAAAAGAGAGAGATCTATAATAGCGTGCCTGGACCAAAGTTATTGCTAAATGCTCCACGACCGAACGATGACGCTTGGATTTTCGTCGCTAGATGGCCTTGCACCAGCAGCAGCACCAGCAGCAGCAGCAGCAGCGGCCATGGAGAATGCTGGCATCGTCCTATAGCATCATCATCATCATAATACGCATCACTGGCACCAGTCGCAGCGACCGTTATACGGGCCACCGGCATCGCCGCCAGGAGGCGATATGATATTAAACTTGGGCAAACAATTATCCTCATTGGCCATGCCTTTGGCTCCCCGCCGTCTGTTTCTCTGTGTGCATTTGTCTGTATGTCTGTATGCCTTTGTCTGTATGTCTGTATTTGTCTATTTCTCTGTACGCCTTTGTCTGTATGTCTGTACGTGCGTTCGTTCGTGCGACTGTCCGCCTCCCTTCCTGTCTGTCTATCTGTTGGCCTATCCGTCTGCTTGTCTGCCTGCATGTTTGCGTGTCTGTCTGGTCTGTGTGCTTGCTGGTCTGAATATATCCTTCTTGCCTTTATATATCTCTTTGATATATATATATATATATATATATATATATATATATATATCTGTTAGCCAGCGCAGCTATACGTCCGTCTGCCTGTACCCGTGGCTATCTGTGCATGGCGCTGTCTGATGCATGCTCTGTATATGTCCTTGTCGTTTTATAATGCCAACAAGCCTGGCCAACCATCAAGGCTATCCTACGACAGGCGACGGCCAATGTCCACAGCACTTGCCTGCAGCAGCCGTAAGAGCAGCAGCATCAGCATCAGCAGCATCAGCAGCAGCAGCAGCAGCATCAGCAGCAGCAGCGCCTGGCCATCGAAGCCTTGGGCTGTCCATCAGTGCATCGTCCAATCGTCCAAGCAAACAGGCGACGTATACAATCCGTCTATATATCAAATCATTTTCCTATTCCATACATCAGACTGCTTGCCATCCATCCATCGATCCATCTATTCGTTCATCCATACATCGATCCATCCATCGATCCATCCATTTAAACATTTACCCATCGATCACTACGTACATCCATCCGTCCATCCTCTCATTCATCCATCTATCATTCCCTGCATCCATCCATCCATTTATCCTTCCATCCATATATCCATCCATCTATCAATCCATCAATCCATCCATTCAACTATTCACCCGTCAATCATTAAGTACGTCCATCCACCCATCCACCCATCCATCCATTCATCCATCCATCCATCCATCCATCCATCTATCCATCCATCCATCCATCCATCCATCAATCCATCCATTCAACTATTCACCCGTCAATAACTACGTACATCCAATCATCCATCCGTCTATCATTCCCTGTTTACATCCGACCATCATCATCCATTCAGCGAAAACCCATCTGTCCCATCATCCATCAATCCATCAACCGATCTATCCATACAATGCATCCATCTGAACGATCATCCATTCATCAATTCATCAATTCATCAATTCATCAATTCATCAATTCATCCATTCATCCATTCATCCATTCGTCCATTCAGCCATCCATCCATTCATCCATCAATTCATCCATTCACCCACTCATCCATTCATCAATTCATCCATTCATTCCTTCATCCATTCATCCATTCATCCATCCATTCATTCTATTTTCATCCATTCGTTCATTCATCCATCCATTAATTCATCAATTCATAAATTCATAAATTCATAAATTCATAAATTCATCCATTCATCCATTCATCCATTCATCCATTCGTCCATTCATCCATCCATTCATCTATTCATCCATTCATCCATTCATCCATTCATTCGATCGTTCATTCATTGTTCAATTCGATCTCGTATTCTTTGATTCGGTCGTCCAGTCATGACTTCATTTCCTCCTTCCGTTCACCCACCCCCACCCACCCCCACCCACCCCCTCTCTCCCACCACCACCAGTTTCCTTCTTCCACTTGCATCTCTTTCTCTTCGTCCATTATTCAGCCGTCCTTTCTTCCTTCCATCATTCCTCCTTCTCCGTCGTTCAATCGATGACCTCCATTCCACCCTTCTCCATCCCTTCCCAACTCTCTTCCAACTCCTCCGTAATTTCCGTCTTCATCGATTGCCGTGACTAGAATACAAAGTACGACATTCACCGGACGCCTTTGTGTATACGTCTGTCTCTGTGTCTGCCTGTCTGTCTCTGTTGGTCTCTGTGTCTGTCTGTCTTTGTGTTTGTCTGTCTCCGTGTATGCTTGTCTGTCTCCGTGTATGCTTGTCTGTCTCTGTGTATGCTTGTCTACGAGTCTGTCTGTCTGTCTCCGTGTATGCTTGTCTGTCTCCGTGTATGCTTGTCTGTCTCTGTGTA
>OX457036.1:38821753-38826753 GCA_949752735.1 Lumbricus terrestris
TAGTGGCCAAATGACTATAGTGGCCAAATTACTAGTGGCCAAGTGACTAGTGGCCAAGTGACTAGTGGCCAAATGACTAGTGGCCAAATGGCTAGTGGCCAAATGACTAGTGGCCAAATGACTAGTGGCCACTGGCCAAAAGACGGATGAGTGAGAGATGAGGCGCTAAATAATTATTAATAATGAGAGGCATAATAGAAATGATGGCCATAAGTCGCAGTGAAGAACTTCGTGACATAGAAGATTAAGGTGTTAATCGAAATCCAGAACATAAATCATTAACGGCTACAAAGCAAAGCTCCACAAGACGGTACGAGGTAGACCTATAGCCTACTCAGGGTGAGAATTGCCGAGTGGTGTGGGGTTTCAACCCCAGTCTTTCTTAGAACCCCATAGTAAAGTCTGTTTTCACACTCCAATTTCAAGCGGATCATAGTCCAACCCTCCCAGTTATTTTTCCACAATTCTCACACTGCTGGCTATATGCACCGTGCACGGTTCAATAAAAAGTAATCAAAACTTTTTTTTAATATATCTAATTCCTGATGATTAATCAAACTAAAATTTTCATACAATTTAGAGAATTGAGCCAAGAATAGAATTCCAAAATACCATGTTATAAATTTGAGCGAATAGAAATATATGAATATTTCAACTTCATCAGCAAGTCATCAGAAAGTCAGACTTTTCAGCAAGTCTCTCTTCGTTGCGGTTTCGACGTTTGATAGTTCCCAATTTTGGTCGTCAGTGATCCTGGAGTAAAAATTAACGGGGTATATTAACGCAACGTTCTGCTGTCACAACATCTTCCACCTGTTATCAGAAATCAATAGCATCAGAAGGCTATTTTCCTTTTTTACAGAACAGTGCCAGCCCACAGAGCCAGATAAGCCATCGAAATGCTAACAAGAGAGACACCATATTTCATTTCTCCCACATTATGGCCTCCAAACAGTCCAGATTTAAATCCTGTCGTCCATAACATCTTTTTTTATGTAAATAATCAAACAATGACTGCTTAAGTTTCCTCACAAAAATATTAAGGACTTTTTCATGTTTGAAATACTTTGTTACAAAACCCAGAAGAAAATTGCTGGTAAACTGACATTTTCCAGATGACGTTGAAAGATTCATATCCTTCTATCCGCTCAAATTTATGAAATGATAATTTTGAATCATATTCTTGGTTCAATTCTCTAAATATTGGGTAAAAATTAGAATGATTAATAATCAGGCGCTGGAGATATATGAAAAACAGTTTGGCTTACCTTTTTAACCACGATGTACATGTAGGTCTACTGCAGACCACTTGGCTACCCATTAGAAAACTTTGTGAGCTACAGCTTATAAACTTGTGCGGATCGGAGAAAGAAATGCCACTTTGAAGTGCGAAAGACGAAAAGATGTCAAATAGAAAAAGGCGATCATGCTTCACCATATAACCTTCTCTTAATGACTTCTCTTCGTTGATTAAACACTTCGACCGGGCAAGAAAGAGAACTCAGAGCAATGAAACGACGTGAACCACCCAGTGAACAGCACTGAACAGTGAACAGCACTGAGTTACAGTGAACAGTTGAACACCTATATATGATGAGCTGTCAGTGCACAGAGAGCAATGAAGACGTCATTTGAATATACTCTCACACATATAAACTCTGCCCATTAAATATTAAATGCAACACGTCCGCTCGATATATTTATCTGGCGCAATATGACGATCAGAATTACGTGACGCCGAGTCAATGACGTCCACGACCCGTCACTTATTAGGCTTAAATATGCAAGTGTACAGTCTGAGACCTACGCGCCACGGTATACACGGACGGACGGTACACGTGTCCTACCCGGTGCTGTACGTTGGCCGATTTTTGCATATAGCCACTTCAGCGTCTTCAAAAGCGAATTAGGATTTCGCCGAAGCGCCAGATTGGACTGATGAAATAAAGCAGGTCGGGTATTGGTGCACTTTTTAGGCTTCCGTGGAAATTCGCTCACCGCTGCTCATGACGCAAGTCATAAGAGATGATGACGCAAGTCATAAGAGATGATGATGTAAGTCATAAGAGATGATGATGTAAGTCATGAGTCGTCGTAACGCTATATAGTCAGGGGTCTGTGAACGACAATGACGGTGACGAGTAGATTTTTGATAGGAAAAGAGTTATGATGAAACTGCGAAAATTCAATGACCATGAAAGCTGGGAAATATAGGCTACAGCCGCTGCTTTTTATAGATTGAGAGGGTGTTAATTCCGTTAATTCATTCGGAATTCAGTCATTCATTCATTCAGTCATTTCAAGAGATTTATATATCGCCCCTTCACGAAGCCCACTCGAAAGCGCTCCCAGTTCGACCTAGTGATAAAAAATGTTTTAAGGCGCGTGTAAAACACTGATGAGTCAACATAGACTGTAGCCGTGTTATTTCAGCTCAGTTTCAATTTCAGTTACAGCTAACTACCTAACATTTTTCAGTTACAGTTTCAGGTACCGCACAGGTACCTTATTTTGAGTTTTCAGTTAAAGTTACAGTTCAAGTCACCTGTAGTCTGATTTTTCAGTTTTCAGTTATGGTTCTCAGTTACAGTCATTACTTTCAGAGTCCTGACTAGCGCCACAAGGGGAAGAATCGTAATCTTGAGATTTCTGAGATCATATGTAGTATTCCGAAAAGTTCAAACAGATATGCATGTATCTAATCAATATGATTTAACGTACTGAGGGTTTGCTTAAAGTTTTAAAAAAGTTTCAAATTAACACTCGCTCTGATGCACCTTCGAGCCCATAAACTCCCACAAACTGAGAAGACACGCTCAATTTATGCTTGTGACCCTGGCGCGGATACAATGTTTTCTGCTACAAGTGCCAGAGTTGGATAGGAGTCAGTCGATCCACCCAAACAACACAACGAAAAGAAAGCAAAGTGAAACGAGCATAGAAAAACGACTGTAGGCCTATTATATTAGAGTAGGATTCCCATAGAATTAAAAAGTAGGAAAAATGGATGCACTTTTTAAAGTTAACTGTTCGTAATTATTTAATTATATATAGGCAGACTGACAGTTATCGTTTTTCAGTTTCTATTGCTATTTCAGTTATCCAGCAGTTTTCAGTTTCAATTTCAGTTACAGCTATCTATACCTAACATTTTTCAGTTATGAACCTCTCAGTTAGAGTTTCAGTTAATAGACATAACACTGCCCTATTATACACTGTGTCCCATAAAAAAAACACCAAAAAACTTTTCAAAAATCTTCTTTAAAACCAAGCCTATTGTAATAAAAGTTTGTACGTTGTTTCTCAAATAATTTTGCCACAAAATATTTAACATTTTACTTACTCACAGAAGTGGTTGCTGTTAGAGGCAGTGACGCAGACTAGCGCCCCAGCACATCGCGCAAAGGACACCATTGCGTTGCTGCGACGTGAAACACCAAGCTTCATTGGACCGGAACTCTGGCCAGCAAATTCACCAGACCTCAATCCTGTTGACTACAGAATTTGGGGTCTAATGCAGGAACGCGTCTACCAGACAGCAATACGGGACATCGACGAGTTGAAGGAGCGCCTGATCGTTGTGTGGGCACAGTTGAAGCAGAGTGTCATTGACAAAGCTATTGAACAGTGGCGGCCAAGGCTGAGAGCCTGCGTTCAAGCGAAGGGACATCACTTCGAACATCTTCTTAAATGAAACATTACTTTTTCTTATTTAACATGAGACTTACATGCGTTTCATGACAAAGGTTTTTGGTGTTTTTTTATGGGGCACAGTATTAGATTTACATGCGTTTCATGACAAAGGTTTTTGGTGTGTTTTTTTATGGGACACAGTGTAGATACATGTACATGTAGCAGGCGTATTTCCAACGGGAGACTATTCCAGATAGATGGACCTACAGGTGTATACGCAATGTTGGACTGTGATCGGAGATGTTGCGATTCAAACCATGTCCCCCAGCAGCATCAGATCCCCGATGTGTCGAGTTTTTTGGTGGTTCACTTGCACTCCCCGTATACCTCGGCCACAATCTAGACTTCTAGAGATAGACCTCTACCCCTGACCTATTGTTGAGAAGATGTGACGTCGAGAAACGCAACCATGGCAGGCCAAACATTATGACAAACATTATGACAAACATTATGACAAACATTATGACAAACATTATGACAAACATTATGACAAAGCTAACAAACTGAACTCCGTAGCACCTCATGATCACGATAATAATTACTGTCTCACTCACAATTACATTTTTGTAGTTTCAGTTTAACGGCTTTAACGCCATTGCAGTGTGATAATAACAAAGATCAGAAGCGTTGCCCTCCTCCTTTGTACATACTTGGGACTGGCACTGTTTAGAGCGCAAACAGCGGTGGAGTATAGCAGCGCAAGGTATTGCTTTTTCTGCACGGCCAGATAACGATGCATGACTGCTGCAGTGTGATCATAAATTGTCATTGAACGATGTAATGAAACGACACATGATAATTATTATCGAGACAGTCGATCGGACACACGTAGCGCACGAAAGGCCTTGCAGAGACTCAGTGCGGACGCCATTGATCCGAATAATTACATGAATGATGAAGCGACGATAATAATAATAATTGTGTGGCAGTATTAACGATCCGATGAATGAACGCAAAACGTTCTTTTCGAATTAATAATAAACTCAAATTTGATGCAATTACGCTGAAATGTACTTCCTATATTTATTCAAATTCTTGCGAAGATTTATATGACGTTTTGACGAATGCATGTGTGCATGTATACACTGCATGCTCACGTAGGTCTATGCACGGAGGCGGCCTACAAGTTTCATGCGTCGTTGTATGCATATTATCAATCAATCATCAATCAATCAGTGAATCTGTCCGTCCGTCCGTCCGTCCATCTATCAATCTATCCATCTATCCATCTATCCATCTATCCATCTATCCATCCATCCATCCATCCATCTATCCATCCATCCATCCATCCATCTATCCATCCATCC
>OX457036.1:38831753-38839253 GCA_949752735.1 Lumbricus terrestris
TTCATGTATTGGCATTATTCATGCCTACAGGCATTTGTGAACTCATGTATGCATTTATGCATGTATGTATGCATATGTGTATGTATGTATGTATGTATGTATGTATGTATGTATGTATGTATGTATGTATGTATGTATGTATGTATGTATGTATGTATGTATGTATGTATGTATGTATGTATGTATGTATGTATGTATGTATGTATGTATGTATGTATGTATGTATGTATGTATGTATGTATGCATGTATGTATATAGGTATGTATGTAAGCATGTATGTATGTATGTATGTATGTATGTATGTATGTATGTATGTATGTATGTATGCATGTATGTATGTATGTATGTATGTATGTATGTATGTATGTATGCATGTATGCATGTATGCATGTGTGTATGTACATAGGTATGTATAAATTATAATTGTATATGTATGTGTGTGTGTATACCGGCATCGCATCCCACAGCCAGATGTATATAGTCGCTGCTCTGGAGTTGATTAAAAGTGTGGCAGTCCAGGACTGTGGCCTACTAACAGTTAGGCTCGTTAGCTATTTTTTCTGAGCTTCCAGTGACAGTAATCGAATATCGTAATCGTGCATTTATATAGCGCCATGCACTTCAAGAGTAACTCCTCAGAGGCGCTGACATTAGTGCATGACCTTGCTAGACACGGCTTTCTATAATAGTATACGGAGTGTGTGTCGTGATTGTGGCGGTCGTGGTGATGATGGTCGGTGATTGAATTGCCTGTCCGTTTGTCTCTGCGTCTGTCTGTATGCCTGCTTGTCCGACTGCCTTTGTCTGTCTGTCTGTTTATCTGGCTGTCTGCTTATCTAATCCATTCATCCATCCATCCAACGAGACTTCTAGTAGTATAGGTCTATGGTATTTTGTATATAGTATATAGCATAGCACAGCACGGCAGCATAGCACATGTAGCATAGTGTATGGTTGTCTCTGCTTGACTTTCCCCTTGTCTATTTGTGTATGTGCATATGCTTCTAATTTTCTTGTTGATTGTCTATGCAATAGTATACATGCATCTTATTTCTTTGACTGCTCGCTTGCTTGTGTCTGTCTTACTGTCTGCATGTGTGTCTGTATGTGTCTGCATATGCAGTCATGCATGCATGCATATATATATATACAGGGTGGCTCAAAAAAAAACGTACCACCGGGGAAAATGCGATATCTTCGCAGCCGATCGAACTTTTTCTGCGAAAATTTTCCAATTTGTAGGGGAATGAATTTCCAACAATACCTGAAAGTTTCATTTGAAACTTTTCATGTTTGCAAAAGTTACAGCTGTTCAAACTTAAAATTTCGTTTTTTCAATTATCCGCGGAAAATTGACGTCACTTGTAGATTTCCAAGTCAAATGATATCACTTTTCACTACGACCTCAGCATTCCGTTTTGCAGTTTATTGTAAGGTATAATGAGAGTGTCCACTCCCTGCCTTAACACAAGCTCAAATTCTTTTTGTGAAGCTCAGTATGGCCTTGTTGGTCGGGTCCTGCGGCAACTGACCCCACATTAGCAGCAAGACTTGCTTCAGCTGGCCAATGTTCTCCAACTTGGGATTAAATGTCTTGCAGCGTTCCAGCATAGCTCCCCAGACGTGATAAACAAGAGGGTTAAGGTCTGGCGAGTTTGTAAATCATCTTTGCCAATGCATTTACTTCAGTTGATGTCAATAAGGTAGCGCCATCATAATCAACCTTGCCGTGCGAGCAAGCAGGCGCACTGTCCTGCTGCATAATAAAACCAGATGTTAGAGCATACCTGGTCTTCAATGAGTCTGGGTAAGCGAGTTCAATGATGAGTTTGACATCTAACCTACTGAATGGGATTAATTGCAGTCTTTTCTTGCAGCCGCAACACACGCCGGCATATCTGATGCCGAAACCACGATTTGCTTTGCAAACTTGACCTTTCGATTACCAAGCGAATTTCGTGAAAATCGCGCTTTTTCCGTCAGATCAAGCGACCACTTCCTGCCTCTCTTCCGACATCTGATCTTCGTTACATAAACATGTTTGCAGATAGTCTTCAATGTGCTCAGGCTCCACTTTTCACTGGGTATTTTGCTATGATCACGCGATGTCTCAGTCTCTGTTCATGCAAAGTCCGAGTTCCCATTTTATCTTTTGCAGAAACTTTGCCCATGACGTTCATTGTTTGGGTTCACCAATTGAGACCTTAATCTATAAAATATCACCAAATACCAGCAGATTGCTTCATAAACAGCTTCTTTACAGCTCATAGTGAGGTCGTATGACATCATCATCAATGTGTGTGTGTTGTAATTTGCCAAACATCCTAATGAAATCACTTGTATTGGAGCATGATTCTCCGGATAATTGAAAAAACGAAATTTTAAGTTTGAACAGCTGTAACTTTTGCAAACATGAAAAGTTTCAAATGAAACTTTCAGGGATTGTTGTATATTCATTCCCCTTCAAATTGTGAAATTTTCGCAGAAAAACCCCAATCGGCTGCGAAGATATCGCATTTTCCCCGGTGGTACGTTTTTTTTTGAGCCACCCTGTATATGTCTGTATCTATTTTTACCTTTCTGTCCTTGACTTCATCCGTCCCACTATCTGTCGCTTTGCCTGTCTGCCTGAAGTGTGTTTATGCTTTCGAGAAGACTAGAGGTCCATTAAATAGAGAC
This sequence comes from Lumbricus terrestris, assembly GCA_949752735.1. NCBI lineage: Eukaryota > Metazoa > Annelida > Clitellata > Crassiclitellata > Lumbricidae > Lumbricus > Lumbricus terrestris. The sequence continues at coordinate 38,834,433 of OX457036.1, forward strand.
CGAGTCTTCGCCTGCAGACGATTTAACAAGTGAGAGCAAACGAACGATGTTTAGCCTCCGTCTCAGGCACCAAAACATATCAATCCAAGAAACAGAGAGATAGAGAGAGAGAGAGAGAGAGAGAGAGAGAGAGAGAGAGAGAGAGAGAGAGAGAGAGAGAGAGAGAGAGAGAGAGAGAGAGAGAGAGAGAGAGAGAGTGAGTGAGTGAGAGAGAGAGAGAGAGAGAGAGAGAGAGAGAGAGAGAGAGAGAGTGAGTGAGAGAGAGATGCACACACAGAGAGAGAATGATAGAGATAGAGAATGAGATAGAGAGACAGAGAGAGACAAAGAAAGACAGAGAGAGAAACAGAGAGAGCGAGAGGGACAGAGACATAGACAGAGACAGAGAGAGAAATATGGATATATAGAAAAAGAGTCAGACAGAGAGACAGACAGGGACACAGGGACAGTTACAGACAGACAGACAGAGACAGTGAGAGAGAGGAGAAGGAGGAGGAGGAGGAGGAGGATTAGGAGGAGAAGGAGGAGAAGGAGGAGGAGGAGGGGGAGGGGGAGGAGGAAGAGGAGAAGTCAAAAGAAATCTTGTTTAGGACAGCATAGCACATATACACAGAAAGAGCCAAATGCATTCAGGAATACAGACAGAGTCAGCAAGACAGACGTAGAAGTCTATAGGGCCTATAGGCTCTACAACGATGTGTCACTTGCAATACTGGGCCAGACTACATGCGACAGAGAAAGTATTGGCGAACGCCAGATTTAGAGTCAGAGAGTCTGAGGAAACAGAAGAGAGATGCAGAGAAAGAGACAGAGAGACACACAGACAGAGAGACACACAGACAGACAGACGGAGGCAAAGCGACGCCTGTGCCTCCTCGTATAGCATTTGACGCTGCATCAGCCGGTGAGAGATAATAAGGAGAAGTTCTCTCTAGATATGCACTTCTAATCAGTTTGAAGTATGCGCATGCAATTCGTGCAATCTCTTAACCTATACTTAAACAGAGAGAGAGACAAGACAGACCATTATAAGAGTCGCAAAGACATATACAGATAAGTAGTGCGTCGACTTGAACATTCCAGAGAAAGACACAGAGACAAAGAGACAGAAGAAACAGAGACAGAGAGAGACAGAGACAGAGACACATATTCAGATATATATATATATATAGTGCGTATGCATGTGCGCGTGTATATGTGTGTATGTGCGTGTGCGTTTGTGTGTGTATGTATGTGTGGAAGAGAGAGGAAGAGAAGATGGAGGGAATGCAGTCCTCAGTAGCAACAGCAGTACTGCAGTAGCAGTAGCAGTAGCAGTAGCAGCAACCGTAGCAACCGCAGCAGTAGCTGTAGTAATAGAAGGCTATTAAAGGAAGCTTTATATAGTGACCCTTCAGAACTGCCTCTACTCAGAGTTTGCTCCCGGGTCAACTCGGGTGTCTTGGATAGTTGGAAGATTAGTAAACAACAAAGTAGAGTGGCCCCTGGGGCACTAAGAACAGCTTAGAGGCCATTCCAGGTCATTGGACCAGCGACTGGAAAGAAACGGCGCTGTCTAATAATAGTCTACGAGCGGTGAACCAGAATCTCAGCCCGACCCGGAACGGAACTGAAGGTGGAACAGCAAAGTTCCCGTAGATTCCAAGAAGCTTATGAACCCTCAACGCAGTGGAGTTCGCAAAGAAGCCAAAGTGGAAAGAAATATAAAGAGCGTTGACGGAATCAAATGGCAGGGATTGAACCCACATCTCCCGGTCACCAGTCCAGCGTCAACATGCATAGCAAACAGCCACGAATCCCGATGTTGCGTGTACTGCAATGACCGTTCGCTGATTGCCTATTAGCGCGGTTGCATGATGTCTTGCGGTCCCACCTGGGTCTCTCGTAGTTCTAGAGTCCTCGACTGCTAATATAGGCTTAGATCTATATATCCAATGGCTTCTGTTTTCGACGACAGCAGTTTTTCTTAAAGATTCGTAATTGTAATCTTCAATCTTCTGAATTTCTGAAGCGCCACTCGAAAGATAAGCGTAGGGCATCAGCTTATTCACGAGCGCTGCAGCCATCGGAAAAGGCCGTGCGCATTACAGTAATGAGGCTATAAGTAAGCTCGTACAGAATTCTTGATTAGATCATCATGCATGTATTAGATGTCTTCGGTCCCACCTGGGTCTCTCGTAGTTCTAGAGTTCTCTACTGCTAATAATCAGTTCAAATAAGATCAGGCTAATGCCGGTTAGATGAGGCCAGATTATATTAATTAAAGAGTATTCCAGATTAGATTAGATTAGATTTAGATTAGATCTATAGTCGAGTTGGATTAGTTGCCAATAATTATTGTTGCAACTGTTTTCTTCAAGCGCACATGCACGCGTCTAATGCATGGCACATCAGCCAAAGATGCCCCAAGTTCTATTCAGATTCATGTTATTTAAAACATGTACAAACTATCTTAACCATAAGTTCTAACTTCTAAGTAGCCATATATATACTGTCAATATTAGTGTGCTGATGCAAACCTACAGCGCTCTGCCTGTTGTTTTTGGAATTAAACGAATATACATGCATATATACATACATATCCAGAAATCAATCCGTTGCATTGCAGACAAGCAGCCAGGGCCGTAGCAACAAGGAACGTGGCCCCCTTCGAACATAATTATTATGTCCAGGGCGGAGGGGCCCCTTACAATGCAGAAACTGGAAACAATATGCAGGGTTAATATAATATTATGCATACATAGGCCTGCAGAATGCATGTAGCCTACTCCGTATTTACTTCACGGCATTGTCAGCAAAACCAATATGGATCGTGCAATAGCGTCAATAAATGTCACTTACTTATATATAGTTATACCTTACATATTTTACACATTTAGGGGCCCCTTTCCTTGCGGGGCCCCCTTCGGTCGGAGGGTACGGAGGGCGGTCGCTACGCCTCTGCAAGCAGCCGATAGTAATGAGCAATTATTATAGTTAAATATTCTAGAACGACGTATGCGACTGGATAGAAGGCACAGATATATAATGAACAGTTAGCCAGATAACATGTGTGCTTTCAACATGCGATTATACATTGTATATGCGATGGACAAATCATAGAGCCATAAGTGGCACGATGCAGATAGAAAGATAGACAGACATTATTGAACCACGTATACCTCTCGGTCAACTCAGCCACTGGTTGCACTCTGCTGCCAGTCCCAAGCCTGGATAAAGGAGGAGGGCGACAATAATCATCTTTGTCAATTAAGGCAGTGTCGTTGAACAGCAACAAGAGAACCTCTCGGTTAAAACAGCCGTAAATCACTATGTTGCATATATATATATAGATATTGGAACCATATTATATATATATATATATATATATATCTAATAAATATATATGATAAATAATATATATATATATTGTATAGGTGATATATATAATATATAATAGAAATATATATATATATATATATATATATTGGAACCATATTATATATATAATTTATATAATTTATATATATAATATATATTATATATATATAATTATATATACATGTATATATATATATTGGGACCATCTTTCTCTGATCGGTCATTCACGGTATAGACATCGAGTTCTCGACTGCGTGCACCCTTATATCCAATGGTTGCTATTTCAGCGTTCGGACACGCTGTTACTTCTACTCTGCTCATCGGACCACGCATGCAGGGTCAACCGCTTCCTATCCATCTAGCCTCTGGCCGACCAGATCTCATTCCGCTTTTCGTAGAACTCTTGCCAATTCGATCGATCGATTCGATGTGTTGACGTCAACAGTCGACCACCAACAAGGATCAGGGACAGCATCATATGTTTATGACGGGGTGGCGCGCATTAGCTTGGACTCGTTCATGATCGGGGTGGGGGGGTTGAGAGTAGTCGCACTAACTCACAGCAAAAAGTCAAGTGATCTCTTGAATTTGTGATCACCGTGATTTCGCTCTAACAATAATTACCGGTGGCTGCTATATAAGAATGTCGTCCTTCACATGTATGGCACCAGATGAACGCTTGCACGCAGCGCTTTTGGGAGCACTGCATAAGGCAGAAAATCAAAAGGCAGAAAAACAAAAGGCAGAAAATCAAGAGGCAGAAAATCAAAAGGCAGAAAAATAATAAGGCAGAAAAGTCAAAAGGCAGAAGAATCAAAAGGCAGAAATCAAAAGGCAGAAAAATCAAAAGGCAGAAACTCATGAAGATGTTGCATAACCAACTCAATATTTATTCCGTAGTGTTATAACACAAAAAATATAAAGCGCCATTAGCGTTATAAATGTCCTGATTCACCAACTATTTCAAAACATACAAAAATCGGCCTGTAATATTATAATATTCGATGTTCGATGGTAAACCGATTAATCAGTGTCAGCAGGTTTAAAGTAATTGTGCACTTATATTTAGGCGGCAAAGTGGAGCTTAGGCTACATAATAATGTCACGATAAACACTATGACACACAGGGCAGACGTGGTTTGTGCCACGTGTCACAGGCACAGCCATTACGATTACTGTTTATGTATTGCAAGTAACTGACCTGTATTTTGATTGTTGATTTCATACAAATTACTTCAAAGCAGCCGGTTCAAGGCATCCAGGCATCCATTTACAAAAGTGGGGTGGTGTCCACTGTTTCAATTCTCAATCAATGCCTTCTTATTTTCCGCCTTTTCAGTTTCTGCCTTTTCATTTTCTGCGGTCAGATTATTGTTTGTTTGATGCAAATAACTGCCGTTTGATTTTCTGCCTTTTGATTTTTCTGCCTTTTGATTTTTCTGCCTTATTATTTTTCTGCCT
>OX457036.1:38844253-38901753 GCA_949752735.1 Lumbricus terrestris
CTTCTCGTACGAGACAGCCTGCCTACGTCCGGTCCATCGGCACATGTTCTTTTCGTTATTTCGATCACTTTAAACAGCCGTTTTTGATTTATGATAAATGTTGTTGGTTTTTGTCAAACAATGGAGTCGAAGAAAATGGGCAAAACAGTTATGGACGGACAGTTTAAGTTTAAAACTGATAAGGTAGTCGTTTGTAAATATTGTAACCGAGAATTTAACTACCACCGCAGTAATTCGTCGCTGTCGTACCATCTGCGTACAAAGCATGCCTTCGTAACACGTGGTTCCGAAAAGAAGGACGTTGTAAATCAACGCCAACCGACGCTAGTGGACATGGAGCACCAAGGGAAACCAATGGATCGCTCGAAATATGATGCGGTGACAAACGCCATTGCACACTGGATCGCACTGAACGGCAGACCCGTAAACATTGTTGCGGATGAGGGCTTGCAGGACGTTTTGCGGATAGCATCCGGAAATCAGTCCTATACGCTTGATTCCACGGGCTAAATCAACTTCGGATGCGCTACTTCGCTACAAAGATGCGCCAGAGATCGATACGGATTCTTGTCCACTGCAGTGGTGGAAGGATCATGCTGGAGCCCACAAAGTCCTGGCCACTGTAGCAAGGAAATACTTAGCGTCTCCGGCCACTACTGTTCCCTGTGAACGATTGTTCTCTCTCTCTGGGAACATTTTGAACAAAAAGAGAGCATCTTTGTCAACAGACAATGTTAATAAACTTGTATGTCTGAGTAACTGGCTGCATTTACAGCTTTAGGCTGTTCAGACCAAATCACATACTCTTTTATTTGACGTACCGCTTACATAACACGGTTGGTGTACAATTATTAAAAATTTGAGATCCTTTTTTTAGAAATTTGTCTGAATGTTTTACCCTTAAAATGTACTTTAAAAATTTCAGGAAATGTGCGATTAATTAATCGCGATTAATTTTTTTAATCGTGCGATTAATCGCGATTAAAAAAATTAATCGAAATGCAGCCCTAGTTATAAGCAACAGTAGGCTATAGGCTATTTATAGCATCAGATGAAAACTTTTTAAATAAGAACAATCACAGCGTGTTTTTTTTTACTTCAGTGAGAGATCTGTAAGCAGTTAATGGTCTTATAACGTCCAACGGGATTTATTATCATCTTGTTATAAAAGGCGAACATCAAAAGGGCGCGATGCAAAGGGCGCCACTAAGAAAAGAGCACAGTGCCTACTTAAAAGTGCCTACTTAAAAGGCGCTAATCAAAGCAACGCTCAGATGAAAAGGTGATAATCGAAAAGGCGAGTATATAGGTTCGCATGGAAGGCAAATCGACAAAGAAGTTGCCAAACATAGCTGAAGGTTAAGGCATCAGAAACAACATAAAATATATCTTAGAAGAATCAGCCATGCATGATCTCAACCTCAACATCTCTGTCTGAGCATTTGAAAAGCAGATATTAATAATCCAATATATACACCATTGTATAGTAATTACTATCGAATTCTTCCATATCGTTCTGACTAATACCGTAATAATTCAAAATATTTGTTTATTACAAAATTTAATTATGATATATTTAAGCCTGCTGATCGCTTTTATGATATTTATAGCGCACCCTATTGTTCAGCGCCCTCATAACATTCGCGTTTTGAGGCGCCTTTTTGAATGTGCCCATTTGATGTTCGCCCTTCGGAGTGACCTTTGTTTGTTTGTTTGTATGTGCACTTGTTATAGCGCCCCTTCAAGCTACTATAGTTGTGATAGGATATATCGTGTTGCGGGTATATCCGGGTCGTTGACATCGAAAGCATAGATCTAACTCACTTTGGAGTTCTTCCATGATATTCCACCTTCCGAAAAGTGTTATTGGATATTAGGGGCCTACTTTTAAGTGTTTGAATGCAAGAACGGAACGACCTTGAATGTCTTCTGTCGAGTTTAATTGAATCTCGCATCGCTCATGGTTCAAACCAGCCTCGATCGTCCATTCCAGGGGTTATTTTAACGTGCAGCTGGACACAAAGTGTGTAGTTGGGAAAGAGATTTGTGCAGTTGAAAATCAGATCTTGTGCAGTTACTTTTTGCCTAGTTGCGTGAACCGACGAGAAGTTAGTGGTAAAAAGTTGGACACAAACATGATAGTAACAGCCCAAAATGAACATCTTTTAGGCGGTTTATGTGGGTGATATTTATGCTCAGGAAAAGAGCAGGGCTGTTGAAATTTGGCGTGAACTATAATAGATATGGTGATTGCATGCAGTTTTCAAGTCAAGCATTAGACCGATAGGCCTACGGCGAAGGTCGCCCGTGTAGCCTACATGAAGTAAGAGCGAGGAAAATGGGTGATGTAATCGAAGACAAGGTTCTGCTAAAAATTACACATAAGCTGCAGACAGAAGAATTTGCAGTATAGGCTAAATGTATGGGCGGATGCAGATTCAAGGCCTGCTGTAGGTTGATATCCTGATAAAGTTGTAAAGGCCAGGGTTATCCTTCATACCATAATGACAACTTCTTGGCCATCGTAGTCTACTTTCTCCTGCTTTTGCCGCTTACTCTGACAAGCTGAAGCAGGAAGGGACGTAGACAGTCAGACGCACAGGGCTTTTTTATCGTGCAGTTGTACACAAAACGTGCAGTTCTAACTGGATTTGTGCATCTGTATAAGCACTTCTGTCACAAGTTCTGTGCACTTAAAGTTAGCAAAAAAGGTCATTGTCATCCGCATGGAAGTAATTTGCCGTGGAGGATGGGCAGGGAAAGAAGGGCTTGTGCAGTTCTAAAAATTCCTTAAAAACAGCCCTGCAGACGCATAAAGCAAAATAGTCTACTATAATATAACAACCCAAATATCTAACTGGAGACATACGATGAAAAAGAAAAGAATTAATTAGGCAGACATCCAGACTGAGCTAGCCTTTCAGCCACACAGGCTATCCAATACATACATACATGATGTAGGATTGTAGGTCAATGCATAGCCTACTCAAATTTTCTTCCAAATTCTCCATGTATCCCCATATTACACGCACCCTTTTTGAGTTTATGTGATCCCATCAAAAAATCACCATCCTCAGAATCTGAAAGATACACGTAGGCCTATGCTATTGAACTATAGCATCTCGCACAGGGGTGAAGACTTAGATGGGATAGGATCGAGGAACGGAACCCGGAACTTGTGGTGGTGACGGAGATGCTTATATCTTATATCCCCCAAATATTTCTGAAATATTATCACAAACATTATTATAGATTTATACGGTGTTATCCACTGCTTGTCCATAATTATCAATTTTGATACAGATGACAGTCTAAACTGCCACCATTACGTTGTGTAAATAAAAAAAATTAAGATACAGGTAGGGGGAATTATTCAAGTCTTAAACCACGTCTCTGAGTACCAAATTATGATTGAATTTGTCAAGGTAACAGCCTAAAATGCTATTACAACAGTGGGCAAATGACTTTTTTTCAAACAATGGACGAGAAAAGAAATTATGAGTAATTTTTTCAAATGACGGCTTTAAGTGCCAGATTAACAGCGTGCAAATGAAAAAATTAAACAATAAGGAGGAGACTCTCTAAACTCTAAAACCATAGCTGTCAGCATTTAAAAAGAGCAATTTTGTTCAGATGACAGTTGCAGTGTGGAAATTCAGAAATGTAAACAATGGGGAGGGGCATTTATTGAAGTCTCAAACCATGCCTTTTGGCGTGAAATTTGTGAGCAATTTTTTTAAAGATCACAGTCTAAAAGTTGCCATTATAATGTTGTAACAAAATTTAAACGATGGGATGGGACACTTATTAAAGTCCTAAACAATGACTATCAGCACTGAAATGATGAGCAACCTCGCTAAATTACAACTTAGAATACCACCAGTGCAGTGTGGAAATTAAACAAAATTCGAAAATGGGATTGGTGCATCACCTTCCAAAATCCCTACCCAGCTAGTTGCTCGTGCATTAGAAAATTATTGTCCTTCGGTCGCTCGTTCGTTTCCACAAACCCAGGACCAAGTCTGCGGCTATGTTCACACACACCTTCTGGCTCTCATGAATGAATGACACCAGAGCTTGTAGCATACAAAATTTCCAGCAGTCGTACCCTAAGCCAAGTCATGGTGTGGTAAAATATCATTTACATGTAGATCGGCGACGCGGCTCCTTGTTAAAACTGCTATTAGCCTAAACAGTACATATTCGTGTTGATGTGGGTATCAGTAAAGGCCTATCAATCAATAATGACCATTTGGGAGGTTTGCTAAGGATATTTATCGGTCTTACATCGTATTTTGCAGTTAGTGGGTTATACTTTATACAAAATTTGAAATTAGCTCAAAGATTTTATTTCTTGGGGAAGTATCTCATCTTGTCTGCTAGCTTTAGCTTCAGCAAAACAATATCATGTTGATCTTAGTGACCAGGGTTTCAGAGCAGAAAAGCAACATTTAGACGTACCATTACCTAGGCCTACTTGCGAAACTTTGGAAGTGTCCAGGAACATAGGACCTTTTAACTTTATTACACAATCTTTCTGAGCTATTTCCAATTCCAGCAACAGCAGAGGATCTGTAAGGGATCTTTAAGGGATCTCTAGTCGATTAAGGATATTGAAAAGTCTAAACGTCTAAGAACGTCTAGCTGATTTCATTCGTTAATTCATTTGGAGATTTTGCCATGATGAACTTTGTGTCAAATATTGTCATAACAATTGATTTTGATCTTTAACATGAATTTTTATAAAGTCTGAAAATCTTAATATTCAAACATCTAAAGCTCCAGTCGAAGGCCAAGCGCAAAGCACCAACTTATTAACGAACGCTCACCAAAAACTGCTTCAGGTTTGGGGGACAAATCCCTGGTCAAGAATATTCTTATGTCCAGTCTCAAAATACGTCATTTATGTGCAGTTGAGAAAATTCCTTAAAATAACCCCTGCTTTAGATGTTTGAATATTAAGATTATCATATTGGACTAGACAATATATATACTTTGCCCAGATGCACCCGCTAAAGGCCACAGGGACTGAAAGACAGACACAATTCTATCTTTTTTACGTATAGGCCTATTCGTGTACGATGTGTAGGCCTAATTGAAAATCATACAATTCATGGTGACACACTGCACCCGGTTACATATATAAAAAAAAAGTAAAATAAAAACACAGAAATAATAATAATAATAATAATAATAATAAAAATAATAATAGTAATAATGATAGTGATAATAATAATAATAATAATAATAATAATAAATTATTATTATTATTATTATTATTAATATTAATAATAAAGTTTTTTTAAATAAAGTGGCGGCAGTCATAAACAGGCGCCAATCTGTCTGGTTGTTGATGTTAAATGTTAAAGGAAAAGGTTTCTTGAGTAACCATTATGTCCTGCTAAATATGTACCGGTACACGGAAGGATAAATGCCGATTTTATACTCCTGCCAAGATGATCGTAGTGAAAGATGATGGATGTTGTCATATGCGCAATTGCGCATAGACTCAGTGGCGGATCCAGAACGTTTCGAAGGGGGGAGGGGTCGCCAAAATTTTTGGTGGAACAGGGGGAAAAATTTTCTGGGAAAAAAGTTGATGACTTTTTTGTCATCGACCAATTTTCCGGGAAAAAGATACCAACTTATCCGCCAAAAAAGTTGATGACCTTTTTTTTATTTATTTTAGTCATCTATTAATTTTTCAGGAAAAGAAGATGCCATTTCCGAACGGGGGGCCACGTCCCGTACGATTTTCTAATAGGGGGGCCAGATGTCCTGTTTTTCTCTCCCACTACATGTGTTTAATGACTTCTTGAAACCAAATGGGGGGCCACGTTCCATGCAATTTTTAAATGGGGGGGCCATGGCCGGATTGGCCCCCCTGGATCCGCCCCTGCATAGACTAGTCCAATGCTGCAGCCATACAGTGAAACTCTTAAATTGACGCGGTTGTTCATTGTAAATACACAAGCGACAGCCATGCGGTGAAGATCGTAGATGTTGAAATCGTCGAAAAACGCGCAAATTACTCACATCGTTCATTCTCCTATGCAAAATACAAAATAGTCTGCAGTCAGCAGACATGATTTCGAGTGTTGCAAGGTCTGCAAGGACCACATCAATCTGGCTGGCGCAGAATGAAGCAGCTTACGGCAAAAGGTTTTCTAAGCGATGGACCGCCCTAGGGACGCCATATTTCTTGCGGTTTTCAGGACCTTTATGAAAATAAATTGATGGACGGGCGGAAGATGATGAAAGATGTGGCCTTCGAAGAACATGTTTAGGCTACTGAACAGAGCGGAGACTTTTTAGCGGAAACTGAAGCCAACAACAGATCTCGTGATAAAGTAGCCAGGAATTGCAGTTATACGTGTAGGCCTATATGTCTATACATATATACAAAGGCCATTTCTGGCTATAACCTATATATACAGGGTGGGCCAGCATAAATGTCCCGACTTTGCAGGCGTATAACTTCGCCAATTTTTAACATTTATTTATACTTGATGCATCAAATTAAAGGTATTTCACTCTAGTATTAACTCTAAAAAAGTCGAACTGATACTAGTCTCGGTTTTAATTATATACTTGGATCAGCGCTAGCTACCGTTTTTTGTCATTACTGACGCATTATGACGCCGTTTCCCGGGAAAATTCTATCGTTTTTTGCTAAAACGCGCGTAGACACGATCATTTTGAGTGTTTGTAGGGTCCCTACCATGAATATATTCTAATCGCAAAACCACGTCCTTTCAATTTTGCCAGCAGCCATGCACTGCCACGCGCTGCTTCAGACGCTTTCACGCTGCCAGCAGTTTCTTTGCGTAAGAGCTGGACTTCTCGTCGACAAATTACTTTAACTTTAGGTCTATAATCTTTTCCAAAACGCTATTCAGTGCTTCTAAGACGGCCTGTTTTGCGCTGAATTTGCATGCAGGGCCTGCCCTGGTCATTGTCTTGACTGCAAATGTACGCGGACACACGAGCAATGTTAGCGGATGTGAGCGCCGTGCGCTCCGATTCCCATGGTTTGCAAGTAGAAAGTCCTGTTTTATTAATTTTCCGTAGCAGATAATACAAGGTATTGTTTATTCCATCCTCTGTTAGAATATTCGTTAATCATTTCAAACGAATTAAATCCCTTACCAGTTCGTAAAATTAAGATCGAAACGCGATCATCGTCTGTCAACGGCGCCAGGTTGCGTCACAAATGACAGCAAAATATGGTAGCTAGCGCTGTTCCGGGCATATAATTAAAACCGAGACTAGTATCAGTTCGACCTTTTTAGAGATAATACTAGAGTGAAATACCTTTAATTTGATGCATAAAGTATTAATGAATGTTTAAAATTGGCGAAGTTATACGCGTGCAAAGTCGGGACATTTATGCTGGCCCACCCTGTACATATGGATACATAGATCTATATGTAGGCCTATATATATTGTGGATGCATTTCTATGGCTGGTTTTCGAAAACCAGCATAGTCGTTTCTAAATTCAGAGTCCCTTTTTTATCAATCTCTCTCTCTTTTCTTTCTCTCTTTGTCTCTCTCGCCAACCCTCTATTCGCTTCTTTCCAACAAACTTTATATCATAGGCCTACATAATGTAACTGTCTGTCTGTCTGGCTGTCTGTCTGTCTGTCAGTCTGCCAGAATAAGAAGCAAGCTTAAACGTTGGCGTGTGCGTGACTAAATGAACGGGCTTAAGAATTAGATTGGATTCGAGACTTACCGAAAGATATGCAGGCACACAAAGGCACACAAAGGCACACAAAGATACACAAAGGCATACGGACATTCGGACAAGCACCACTTTGTAAGAACAATTTAATCCTCGCTGTGGTCAGTTGGCGCCTCAGCGCTTCACCTGCCTCCCATTCCAATTTCTGCATGGATCGCTAGGCTGAAAGTCATATAGCGCTATATCAGTCGTTGGGCTTAAGATGTGGCGCCATATCATCACGATGAATAGTGATGCCGTTCACGGTATAAATGGTATGGCACCCGCTGCCCTCCAACGACATCGGAGGAACTGTGATTGCATCTCGACTCATTTTAAGCATTCATCTGTTTTGGTCTTGTATACCCCTGTCAGTCTATCTGTCAATGCCTCTGTCTCTGTCTGTCTGTCTGTGTCTGCTGTCAGTAAGCAGTGGCGGCTCTAGGAGGCTAGGGGGCTAAGTCCCCCCTATAAAAGGCTAAGCCCCCCCCCCCAAAAAAGGCCATACGGGTTTTTTTACATGCAAAACTTAAATATTTCCACGATATTTCCATATTTCCACGATTTTCGACCGGATGACTAAAAAAAGGTCGTCAGAAATTTTGGCGGATGAAAACGGAAAATTTCCTCTGAAAGGCTTCAGCCCCCAAACTGAAATCCTGGCGCCGCAAATGTCAGTAAGCTGTCTGTATGTGCTTCTGATTGTGAGCCTAGCTGTCTCTTTCTATCTGCTACTCAGTGCATACGCTATTAAGTTAACCTCGTCTTCGATTTATCAGGCTCCCTTCTAGTCTGACAGTGCCATGTCTGTGAATTTGTCTGCCTGGATTATACCTGTCTGTATCGAGGCCACGAGACCTGTAAGCGACTCTGTCTCTATAGGATTTATTCTGTCTGCCTAGCCTATGTTTGTGTAAGCCTGTAGTTGTGTTCAGCCTTCCAACGACGACCTCCATTGGTTCCCAAGTGACTCTTATAACAGATGCTGTAGCTGGTTGAACTCCAAATGATATGACTATGAGTATGATACCAAAACTACAACGTAGCAGTTGCACATGTCAAATCATATAAAGACCTTCGTTTTCATTCCAACGTCGCAGTGTGACACTTCGCACAAGTTCGCAGTACATGATCACAATTATTCATAGCATGAACGAATGATGATTGCAAGTTACTGCAGAAGTCAAATTTATATAATTTGACTGTCTGGCATCCGTGCAGGCACTGCAGGGTTTCCTTCACATCCTATTCAACTCATTTCACCAACGCCATCTATTGATCCACTAAATCTAATATCTAAAAGGCCATGGCCATCTCCCGAATGGGAAATTGAGTCGACTTTTGGAAGAGTAGCAAAAACCCGATCACGTGTCATGATCACGTGTCATGATCACGTGTCATGATCACGTGTGTGTCCATGAACGCTTCGTGCCAGAGTGTCACTATCACTCACCTCTAATGGAGAGAACATCGACTCTGAATGCACATTCGAACGACCTGGAATGGACTTCCCTTGACTATGCGACACCTCCCAAGCTGTTCTCAATTGCACAAACTGTTGAAGACTATTCTTTTCGCTTGATCTCGGCCGGGAGCGCCTCTAGTAGGTACCTTGAAGGGGCGCTATATAAATTCAGATTGATTGATAAGACATGTTATGCCCAGCTATCTGGAATGGCCTCCCTGCGGCTCTCCGCTCGCTTCCTCCATGACTCTGCTGACTCTTTCTATCGTCTTCTCGAGACTTTTATTTTCGACCTTGACCATATAGCTTGGGATCACCAATGAGTAGCGATCTTGAAGGAGCGATATATAATTTATTATGTATGTGATTGATCGATTGAAACGATCGATCGATCGGTTGATTGATTGATTGATTGGTTGATTGATTTATTGATTGATTGATTGATTGATTGATTGATTGATTGATTGATTGATTGATTGATGCATGAGCTAACATTATAATGCTCAGCGGATGGTTCTGAATGTTTGTTCCACTTTTCACCAACAAGTGAAACAATGCCCTGACTATAATGGACCTAACACAAGTCTGTAAAAAGGCACGCTGTACTCAGACTGAATTAACAAAGGCGGAAAGGCAGCAGATAGGCGATAGCTACATGTAACTCTTATCATGACTAGTCGTGAATCAGGTCTCAGTCGTCTTATGCGAATATATAGGGCTACTAAATAGAAGGACGGATAGGAACAGGTGAACAGTAGGGGAAATAAATGAAGGAAGATTAGGAGAAGTTATGGTATACCGTATAAGGAGGGGAAAAAGAAGCTACATGTATACTATAGGCTGGATAAGACGCGAGGAAGAGAACGAATAAGATGAGGGGAGGAATATCATAACTTTTTATGAAGACTCGGAGTAAGAAGAAGAGTGGAAGGAGAAGAAAGAGGACGATGAGGAGGAGGAGGAAGAGGAGGAGGAGGAGGAGAAAGAAGAGGAAGAAGAGGAAGAAGAGAAAGAAGAGGAGGAGGAGGAGAAAGAAGAGGAGGAGGAGAAAGAAGAGGAGGACGAGGAGAAAGAAGAGGAGGACGAGGAGAAAGAAGAGGAGAAGGAGGAGGAGAAAGAAGAGGAGTAGCATGAAAATCAGGATGAAGAATATGAAGCAAGAGGGGGACAGGTCACAGGAGAAACGTGCGAAAGACGGATGTATGCATGTGTATACCCTTCTGCTGGTATCCAAGGCAACACTTCCCTGCATGTTTCACTCTCTTCCTTTATCTGCCGCTATCTAATCAGGCCTCATACCTGTCACTGTCCTCGCGTCCAATCGACCCTTACACATCGACGACGTAGACGAAGCGAAATATCCCTCAGCAGCAGGGGGCGCTGCTGCACTGCAGGGATCGGCCAAGCACCGTCGTCCAAACGAAATGTCAAACGGTCAACGATGTGCGATGTCGCCGATGGGAGAGGGGGCACCGAAAACAGACGGAAGGATCGATGGAGACGGGCGGCTGAGAGAGAGAGAGAGAGAGACAGAGAGAGAGAGAGAGAGAGAGAGAGAGAGAGAGAGAGAGAGAGAGAGAGAGAGAGAGAGAGAGAGAGAGAGAGAAAGAGAAAGAGAAAGAGAAAGAGACAGAAAGATAGAGACATACAGACAGACAGAGAAACAGACAGAGACTGAGACACACATACATAGAGAGAGGTTAAGAGAGATGTTAAGTGAGAGAGAGAGAGAGAGAGAGAGAGAGAGAGAGAGAGAGAGAGAGAGAGAGAGACGGACGAACGGACGAACAGACAGAAAAGAGGAGGGACATATGGATAGAGAGAGGTACGGTGGTTGAGAGAAGCGTGTCTGTGGCGGAATGGAAGGACTTTGCATGAGAGAGGAATACATGGACAGTCAACATGAGCGAAGGATGGACGGACGGACAAACGGACGGAGACCAAAGGAGGTATCGGAGGAGGACAAACGGAGACGAAGGGAGGGGCAGATGAAGAGATCGAGGAAGGGAGGCATGTGGGGGTGGGGTTAAGGCCGAACGAGCAACCGACTATGTGGGCGTAGAAGAGAAAGAGAGGCCGATCCATCAAGATCAGCGACGCGTAGCCAATAGGAACGGAATGTGCTAATCGGAGCATTCAATTCATATAGCGCCTGCAGTTCCCTTTTGACAAAGAGTCATGAAATTCGCACCAATATTAACATCAGATATGCTTCTACGGTAACAAAGCGGAAGGGACATCTGGGCAATGTGGTCATTTTATTGTCGTTCCATCAGAATCGTCGTCAACAAAGCTTCTCTCCTTTTCCCGTCTTCTTCCTCGAACCTCAACGAGGTCTTGAAATTAGAGTTGTAGGGATCCCTTTCATTGTGAGCAGGCGAGGAAGTAGGTGAGTGAGTGAGTGGGTGGGTGAGTGAGTGGGCGAATGTGTGAAGGATTCGGCGAACAAATGAACGATTGAATACAAGTGATGAATGGATAGGGCCTAGGTCAATACATGTAGGAAGGCAAAGCAGTGATCATAGATTGGTAAAATGAAGATTGAAGTAGAATCTATTGGGGAACCTAGGCCTAGTCAAGACACCGGTACAGGAACACCTCAGACGAAAATGAAAAGATCGTGTTTAGATTATTCCGAGCTTCATAACCTAAGGACTCATGGGCGCCGACTCTGCGAGGCCCGTGAGTGCTCAGCACCACCAGAAATTGGCCATGCGAGGCCCGCCTATGCATGGGCACCACCAGAAATCAGCCAACAAGATGTGCTTTTTTATTATTATTATATCTTTATTGGCATTGCTTATCTATAAAAATCATTGCGTCTTTTACATATTTTCTTGTATCTCAGTTAGTCTATCTTACTATTAGGCCTACTCCAGTTTTACCCCGTCCGGTATAGTCTGAACCATAGATTGAGTATTCGCATATTACGAATATTAAGATTTTCAAATATTCACGAATATTAACGAATATTAAAACTGCCAACGAATATTATATTCGTAAAATATTATATTATTTAAAGAAATTCTTTATTTTTGTTCTTTCAAAAAATTCTTTATTCGTAGGCCTAATTCTTATTTTGTTATTTATGAAAATGTTTAACTTCTACTGAATGAATTGTACAAAATTGAGTTAACCTACGCATAGGCCTGTATCAGTAAGTGACAATAACTTTAATAGATTTATTATTAAAAACTTCAAGGTCTCTGCTGGGTCAAGCCATTATGGTCATGCGGCATTCATATCACATTCGATACCAAATGACAGTTGGTCACTTTGTATTGTCTGACTTCTGACTATCTTCCCGAACAGAAAATTAAGAGGCAGAGCCACCAATGGCAGTTGGCAAGTAGAAACAATAGTAGGCTAAATTATAAATAAACTTTAACTGCCTGTAACAATAACTCCAAATTGATAAAGTTTTTATGTCAGTGTACCATCCTGAGTATAGGCTAAATATAAATGCCAACGCATAAAATAATAGTGCCAGATTACAAGCAAAACTTATCCTGATCTCAGCATATTAAGCGCATCGCATATTTTAATTCAACCTTGCCCTGAATGCGAGTGAATGCCATGAAGACATAGGCTACAGAAACTTAAACTGGTTTACCAGGTAACATTGAGGTTTCGATGGTTCACTTTAATCCGTTAACGAATATTTACGAATATTTACGAATATTAAAAAATCTTAATATTCAAGAATATTTACGAATATTAAACCCCAAAGTCACGAATACTCAATCTATGGTCTGAACTCCATACGAATACGAGGAAAACATCGAAACCATGCTCATTCGATCCGCTTCAGTCATTTCTTTATTACGGGCAAAGGCGACGATTTGAATGACTGTTTCTTTTTATTGTAGGCCTACATGCTAGGCTATAATTATAGGCTATAATGATTCTCACAGCGCGAGAATCACCTCCCAGCATCACAAAAGCTGGATTTGTTTGCTCTGCGTTTATTAACAAATCAGTCTTGACTAAATTGTCTTTGAAAACTATTTAAAACACTATCTTCCCCAATGTTAACATTGGCTCACTAAATAGTGGTTAGTGTAGACAGAATGTTTTGATTTTTTTCAAACTTTGAGTCCGTTGAGTGCTGACCTAATTAGGGGAGAGTGCTCCAAGGTAACTGTGCTTGAAGAACTACCAGAAAACAACAGCCAAGAACAAATGCTAGACATACTGGAGAAGGAAGTAGAAACAACGGTTAAGAACCTAAAAAGGAAAAAAGCGCCAGGAGAGGATAACATCACAGCAGAAATGATCCAAGCAGGAGGGAATTGTTCAGTGGAGATGCTGCATAAACTGTGCAATAAAATCTACTATGACAAAGAATGCCCCAAGGACTGGTGCAAAGCCATAATAGTACCATTATACAAAAAAGGAGACAGGACAGAATGCAGCAACTACAGGGCAATCAGTTTACTGAGCATACCAGGAAAGGTCTACACTGGAGTATTACAGAGAAGATTGAAGAAGTATGCAGAAGAAGCGATGAGCGAGGAACAAGCGGGATTCAGAAAAGAACGGGGAACAATGGACCAGATATTTGTAATCAGGCAACTATCAGAAAAGTATGTTGAAATGAACAGGATGCTGTACAACAACTTCATTGACTACAAACAGGCGTTCGACAGTGTGTGGCAAGAGGGGCTTTGGAAAGTACTGAGACACTGTGGAGTACCGGAAGAGTTGGTAGTGTTGATAGAAGACATATACAGCAAATCAGAAAGCGCAGTGAGAGTGGAAGGGGAACTAACGGAATGGTTTATGATAAAAGTAGGAGTAAGACAAGGATGTGGCATGTCATCGGACCTGTTCAATATGATACTGGAAATAGTAATGAGGCTTGCTAAGAAAGAGGAAGAACATGGGATAAACCTAAATGGACGTCCATTAAATAACCTCCGTTTTGCAGACGACATAGATTTAGGGTTACCATACGTCCGGGTTTCCCCGGACATGTCCTCTTTTTAGGCCCCTGTCCGGGCGTCCGGGCGGCTTTCCAGAAATATGGCTTTTGTCCGGGTTTTCCCGTCCGTCCACGATCGATCGATCTTACTTACTTTTCCGTGTTATGTACTATTTCGTTCCGTGAACTAAACTCGCGTTCCAGCAATATTTAGCTCAATGGCGTGGTTACCATTGGACTTCCGACTCATGAAGCGGGTTTTTGTAAACCAAACGCATAACTATAACGCGAGTTATACGTAATGATAATTTTAGATCTAAATAAAATAATCAATTTCTCAATTTAGCGAAAACATACATAAAAATGCCGAAACGTAAGTGTTTATTTACAGATGCACTGAAAGCCCAAGAGGCCTACACAGGCTTTCGTGCAGGTCGTTATGACTAAGAAGCTAAATGTTTGACATGCGGCAGCGGAACTTATGTCTCAGTTGCCAATAAGGGTGCACTGGAATTAAAGGCGTACCGGTACCTCGAAACGCCGAAGCATGTTAAGAGTGTTCAGGGAACTCCATATGCCAAAGTAACCAAATTTTTCGTAACACTGGGTTCGAAAAGCGACGAATCTGTCACTGTTTTGTTTCTATGTACAGACAGTGACAGTAATGTAATGTGTACTGAAGTCAAGTACTGAACTCACTCAATAAAGTTTTAATTGAAACCATGTAGGCCTACAATAAGAACAACATTTTGTGTAGCTTAACATTACTTTTATACGTCCATCACTTAACATTGGCATGGAACTAGAAGGCTAGGGGCCGGCTACGGGATGGTAACCGGATGAACATTTTGTGTGTCCTCTTTTTCATCTGAGCAATTATGGTAACCCTACATAGATTTGATAGCTGATACACAAGGGAAACTACAAGATATAACGAGCAGGGTAGATAAAAGCAGTAGGAGAATGGGTCTCAAAATCAATGTCGAAAAAACAAAAACAATGGTCATTGGAAAACGTCATGAGGATTTACAGATAAGAACAGAGAACGGAATATTAGAACAAGTTACCAGATTCGTCTATCTATAGGAGGCCTGATAACAGAAGACGGAAGGTGCGAAGAAGGTATCAAACGAAGAATTGGACTGGCATGTACTGTAGCGTTTTGGGAAAAGCTACAAAATTATACTTATTTTTATCCATGTTGGCCATAACGGTTAATTAACTCTATGCTGCACCAGAGCGAGGCTGCAGACATTACGCCAGCGTGACGTGTGACCTGTTAGATGACGTGGCGAAGGTGTGGGCGCCGCTGATTGGCCAAGAGCGGCACGTGATCTAAAACAGCGGTAAAAGGTCGCTTCCGATTGGCTGTTGGGCAAATCTAGGTCAGTAGGACAAAGAGACAGAAAGAGGTGAAACCGACGAGAAAGACTAGGCCATCTTTTTGAATAGAAATTCGTTTAAAACTAAGTTTTCGGGCATCTAAATTAATAAGGAAGTCAACTAAATTAATAGATAATAAAGTAAACGACCGCTGGTCGCCTCCGGTGGAAGGAGAACGTCGAAATAAGCAAAACCGCTTAGGAATCAGGGAAGTAGAAATAAATTAAAGTGTAGCGTGCTGAATCTGTAAATGAATGAATGTTTAAAATGGCCGGAACGCATTGATATAGATTATATAGCGCATTACAGGTAGAGCGAAGGATAAATTAGCGCTTGTGTTAAGAAGCGTGAATATATTGAAAGAGTTGCTAGAAGTAGCCTTGCGATATAACTGTTGCTGTGGTCGTGGTAAATTAGTGCAAAGTGTTGATGTTAATTCGTTGCTTTCGTGTAACTGATTAATAGCGTGATTTGACCTTCTGCAGTAGTTAAGGAAATAAGAACTGAACTGATAGCCTAGTTATATGCAGGAGCATAAGAGATAGGTATCAAGTAATGCAGAGTGTGTAATAACCAGCCATAAATGCTGTGTAGTGTTAGGAATACTTTGTGTTGAACTGATAAGTATTATAGGCAGAATTGTATTTGCACAGGTTGCTGCCAATTGTATATTAATTAAGTAGTGTTGCAAGAATAAATAAAGCGTTGAATATTGAACTAGAATTGAAGGTGATTCACTGACTGACTTGCAATTAGTTGTAAAACAGAATAATCCCATGTCTCGTGTCAGCTCTTTGAGGGGGGACGCCCTAGAGGAATCGGATGATTCGGAGGGAGGGCGGACAGTTAGTAGTGATGAGAGATTGATAGAGCGCCAGATATATCCAGCCAAATACTCTCCGCCACCTCTTCAGGAGTTCGAGTCCCTTTCGCCCAAAGCTGCCGTGGGGATAACGAACTCAGACGAGCACCGGAAAGAGGGTGCTGTCGCGCGTCGACAAACCGCCGCGGAGACATGTCCTGTAGGCCCTGGTACCCATGAAAGAAGAGAATTTGGACGTTCCTCCCTGTCGTTCACACTTGAGGTTCCCGTAGGTGGTTCCCTGTCGCCCCGGCAGTACGCCGCCACACTAGGGGAGGGGGGCGAAAGTAAGCGAGTAAGTGGGGCATCCCTTGCAAGCGCTTCCGGTCCCCTAGCGGTTAGGGCGGGCGTAACAAATGGTACCAGAAGTGGGGTAGAAGTGGAACAAGGGGAACGAGTGGAACAGGGGGAACCAAGAAAATTTGGAAGGACAGAATTTCCTGGAGAGAGAGAGAAGTGGGAAGGCGAAGAAATGGCTTATTATGGCGCTAGACCCAAGTGGCCTTCGGACTACCCGGTTACCGAAGCAATTGATGCGGGTTTTGATTTTGAATTTTACATGAGAGATAAACCAGCGAGGTTGATTAACAGAAAGCTTGGAGGAAATAATTATGAAAGTGAAGGTTCGGAGGTAACTGATCTGCGACCCTTTCATAATGTTCTGTTGCATCCTAATATGTTGAATTTGGATAAAGGTTGTGTTGGGATCCTTGCTAACTCTGAGTGTATAGTTTCAGATATGGAGGATGGGGATTCGGCGCTGCCGAGGGAACTGGGACTCCCGCCTTCGGATGCACATCCCGGGCACCCAACCCTAGTCCACCCTCGGGCTACCACCTTCCCACCACCGCCTCCCTCGTCGCACCCTTTCGCCGTCCGAGCCCCTCCTGCTCCGACCCCGAACACAATCGGTGGTGTCGTCAAGTCGAATCCTTGGGTGAGAACCGTCACCCCGGTCACAGCCTCGGTGTGCAAACTGTCCGTATCCGTCGTGTCGTCGACTCAGTCAATCATGTCGACCTTGTCCTCGTCGTTGAAACCACAGGTTACACAAAGTTCCGCCTATCTGCCCTCGAACTCTGGCCCTCCCGCTCACCTGTCAGGTTGTCAACCAACAACCGCTCTGTGTCGGCCAGCTTCCGCCTACGATGAACGATTCTGGGTAACCACACGAGCAGCCCAGAACAACCTGGAAGCGAAGTTCCATGTTGTGTCTACATCCGGGAGCGAAAACAGTCAGTTCCAGTTCGAACAGTATGCTGAACCGCCTACAGCTGAACCTCAACCAACGATCCAAGGTCGTTTTCAGCCGAGTACGACTCCAACCTCGTCGGTCACTGTGCAGTCCCAATCACGCGTGAGCAGAACTGTTGATTCGAAATCCAGACAGTATATGAAATTGGACAGGTACAATGGAAAGACATCGGTCGAAGCTTTCCTAAAGAAATTCGAGATCTGTGCGAACAGTAATGGTTGGACAGATGGGGAGAAGTTCGCCCAGCTGACCTGTGCCTTGACAGAGCCAGCTGATCAGCTGCTCTACGAGTTCGACTCCGAAACCATAGCATCCTGGTCTGACCTGGTTGATCGTCTACGCCTGCGGTATGGAAGCTCCGATCAAGCCGTCCTCTACCAGACCCAATTGAACACACGACGGCAAAAGATGGGTGAAGACCTCAGCTCTGTAGTACGAGACATTCGACGAATCATGATCCTGGCGTTCCCTGGTCCCACCTCGGTGCACAGTGAAGTCATAGCGATTCGTGCCTTTCTCGACGCCCTGCGAGACCGTGACTTAGCCATGAAGGTTCGTGAGAGAGAACCTACCACCTTGGACCATGCTTATAAGACTGCCATGCGTTTAGAGGGTTACCGTCAAGCAGATGATGGTAACTTTGGCCGCGATGAACATCGACCCAGTCGGGTAAAAACTGTAACGGAAGTAGACTCTGCCCCTGCTGACAGTCAGAGACAATTCCAAGAAATCGTGTTGAATAGGCTGGAGCAGATGGAAGCAAGAATAAACGTCATATGCAGCAGCCCCTCCGGCGATGGACAATTTCGCCCCTGGCGGCCCCGAAGTCAAGTTCCACCCAGGGCGGAACCTACCTTCGGAAGTCAGAGAACAGTTAACCGGTCATCCAGGTTCCCCGCGGGTGACCGTCGCTGCTTCGAGTGTCAACAACCCGGTCACTTTGCTCGAGTTTGTCCCACTCGTAACCACGACTCGACGCCGGAGGAGGAGAGAGAAGGACTGGAACACAATGAAGCACGCCAGGTTCCGCAGAAGAGCCGCCCTGCGCAGTGTCGTCGAGTCATCGTCTCAACCGCTGTCCCGGTGTCTTCGAACTGCAAAGTAAAAGAAAAGCCTTCAGTGAGGCGTTCGAACCCAAAAGTCGCTGGAAAATCCTGTGTTATCCCACGAGCATCGGTCGAAGCGGAAGCGCTACCACCAGAAGGAGTTCCTGTTCCAGACAGTCCTGGGGGGAAGATCGATCAGCCCAAGGTGGTGGCCCGAGTCCCGCCTCGTCGGGGTGTGCATCTGCCCTCCCACTTCGCCAGCCCTACCTGCGGTGGAATGTGGCCTCTACCGACTTTCGGCGGGCTTCGTGGTGCTAACATGCATCCTTCCTCTGGTCTCGCCGCCTATCGAGACAGAGAGAGGAAACGCACCAGAGTTCCGCAGAATCGTCACTTTCTGTTGAGAGGCACCATTCCTCACCATCGCTGGCGAGATCACCAAGAAAGCTTCATGCAGCCTTGGGGGGATAAAGAGTAATGTAGTGTAAGGTGATGGTAACGTCGCGTAATGGCGACGAGTAGAGATTGTGGCGAGAAGCCTAGGTTTTAGTTCCTTTGGATGAATAAAATGTTTATTTTATAACTTTGATCTAGGTTAGATCATTGGGGGTAGATTAGAATTGTTTACTTGTGTTTTATTGCATTGTTGCTTTTATTGCCACAGAAGAAAGGCAAAATGTTGTGCTTGCATGTTAGTTTAAGATTTGATGTGCATAACCTTGATTGCAGATTAAAGTTGAATCTAAAATGTGCTAGAGTAGTAGCAAATTGCATTTGTGCATTGATTGAAAAGCAGACTGCTGGAATTTGGTGAATTATCCTGATGTATGCATTGGCCTGAGTAGTCGGTAAGTGAGTAAGTTGTAGACTAGTAGGCAGACTGATGTTGTTGCAGGCATTAAGAATTGCATGCGAAGGTGAGACTAAGGACCTGTTATTTGGTAAGAGCGGTAATCCGTCCAATCGTCGCTATTGGTTGCTCAAGTGTACTCTTTCCTGTGTGGAAATGGAGGTGTAGAGGTCATGGTGCATAGGTACGCTTCCCTAAGCGGTAAGGCCTGGTGTAGGTAGCTTCAGCCTTCATGTAATGTGTCTTGCCTGTAATAATGATTAGTGCCAATGTCTATGATTTTTATCTTACTGGGAGAGTACGGCTGTGGAAATGGTTTGACATAGGATAATAAAATTCTTAAAGAGCACTGCATATATTCAAGATTGCTGTTGGTACTTAGCTATTTGTCAGGTTGAATAATAGTCTAAATTCTTATATAAAAGTTGGTTGTAAGGATTGAGCTCCTGATTAAGCAGTAACTGGGAAACAGTAGTAATAATTGACTAGGAATCTAAGGTGTGTATTGCCCTGAAGAAGTTAAGTAAACAGATCGGTGGTAAACTTGTAGGTAGACTGAAATTGTTGCAGGCATTAAGGGTTACATAGAAGAGGAGACTGGTGGTCTGTTAGTTAGATGAGCTGTAATCCGTCCAGTCGCAGTTATTGGTTGCTCGAGAGTTTTTCCTGTGTGGAATGAATGAGATGTAATAAGCGGTAATCCGTCCAATCGTCGTTATTGGTTGCTTGAGAGATTTTCCTGTGTGGGAATGAATGAGATGTACTAAGCGGTAATCCGTCCAATCGTCGTTATTGGTTGCTTGAGAATTCCTGTGTGGGAATGAATGAATAAGCGGTAATCCGTCCAATCGTCGTTATTGGTTGCTTGAGAATTTTCCTGTGTGGGAATGCATGAGATGTACTCTTTCCGTTGGTGGAAATGGATGTAAACTTCTTCCTGTGTGGAAATGATGGTGAGATATTCTTTCCGTTGGTGGAAATGTGTGTACTTGGTCCTGTGTAAACTTCCTGTGTGGAAAGGTGACGTAGAGGTAACAGCGTAGGTCATGGAGTCAATCCGTCCTAGTAGGCATAGGTACGCTTCACTAAGCGGTAATGCCTTATGCAGCTGGTTCAAGCCTTGTTGTAACGTGTTATGCCTGTAATAATGTGTCAGCTACTGATGTGATGATTTGTGCCTGCTGAGAGTTAACTTTGGGCTGAATACATAATGACAGAGAAATGATTCATCTTAGGTTTAGTTGCTTTTTGGATGAAAACTGCTTTAAGTCAAATTGCTTATATTTCGTGTTAGTCTAAGTTGTCGTTAATGTTGTAGCTAATAACATGTTAACTGCGCTAAGACTATCTGTAGGATTGGGAGCCGAAGCATGATTGTATGTGTTAGAGGACATTCTCTTGGTTTGTGGCTTCGAGCTGTTGCTGAAATGGATTGTAGTACATTGTTTACTGTAACTGTTTGATGTGCATTACCTGAAACCTGGGTGGGAGGATAACCCGATAGCACCTGATAATGTGTAAGAGTATGGATAATATTTCTATTGGGATTTCCAACCCTGCTTTAGTTCAGAGACTTTGTGTCTGGTAGTTAGTAGTCCCGGGGTTCGTGGAAGCAGAGACTGGTGATTAAACACCAATGGCCTGTATTCCGACGAGGATTGGGTAACCAATGGACGTAGTTAGTAACCCTAGTGAGGTAAAGGCTGGCCTAGTGGTATGCTTTCTCTGAATCGCCTGATACCCTGACCTATGTGCCTTTGCTGAATTGTGGTCTGCGTGGAGTAGGGAGCGAGAGTGAGTTGGAGACCTTCAATTTAAGTAGACGTCCCCCCCTCTTTTTGCTGGTGATTCCGAACGTATGGTTTCAGGGAGATTGCAAAGTAAGGATGTTACATGAGCGTAAACATTGCCCTGCAGTCTCCTTGAGAATTTAAGCGGCTGTGTTGTTAGGGTTTAGTTGTTATGAGTAAAGACGTGCTAAGATGCTGTACTTTGTATGCCTGAACTTTTACAACAAGCGTTGCTAGGAGACTAATTAGTTGATTTCTCCTTTTGTGAATTAGGAACCCTGTTGGTTCTTAGAGTTAAGATGAGATTTCATACAGTTGTTGATGTAGAATTGCCTGCTTACTGTTCAGACTGTTCTCAAGCGGCAATGTCTTTTAGTAGTAGTGATGACCCTGCCTTAGCAACTCATGTACAACGGATTCAGTACGCGACCACTGCTGAATTTTCCAGTAATATGGAAAATTCGGGTTAAGGAGGGGAGAGTGTAGCGTTTTGGGAAAAGCTACAAAATTATACTTATTTTTATCCATGTTGGCCATAACGGTTAATTAACTCTATGCTGCACCAGAGCGAGGCTGCAGACATTACGCCAGCGTGACGTGTGACCTGTTAGATGACGTGGCGAAGGTGTGGGCGCCGCTGATTGGCCAAGAGCGGCACGTGATCTAAAACAGCGGTAAAAGGTCGCTTCCGATTGGCTGTTGGGCAAATCTAGGTCAGTAGGACAAAGAGACAGAAAGAGGTGAAACCGACGAGAAAGACTAGGCCATCTTTTTGAATAGAAATTCGTTTAAAACTAAGTTTTCGGGCATCTAAATTAATAAGGAAGTCAACTAAATTAATAGATAATAAAGTAAACGACCGCTGGTCGCCTCCGGTGGAAGGAGAACGTCGAAATAAGCAAAACCGCTTAGGAATCAGGGAAGTAGAAATAAATTAAAGTGTAGCGTGCTGAATCTGTAAATGAATGAATGTTTAAAATGGCCGGAACGCATTGATATAGATTATATAGCGCATTACAGGTAGAGCGAAGGATAAATTAGCGCTTGTGTTAAGAAGCGTGAATATATTGAAAGAGTTGCTAGAAGTAGCCTTGCGATATAACTGTTGCTGTGGTCGTGGTAAATTAGTGCAAAGTGTTGATGTTAATTCGTTGCTTTCGTGTAACTGATTAATAGCGTGATTTGACCTTCTGCAGTAGTTAAGGAAATAAGAACTGAACTGATAGCCTAGTTATATGCAGGAGCATAAGAGATAGGTATCAAGTAATGCAGAGTGTGTAATAACCAGCCATAAATGCTGTGTAGTGTTAGGAATACTTTGTGTTGAACTGATAAGTATTATAGGCAGAATTGTATTTGCACAGGTTGCTGCCAATTGTATATTAATTAAGTAGTGTTGCAAGAATAAATAAAGCGTTGAATATTGAACTAGAATTGAAGGTGATTCACTGACTGACTTGCAATTAGTTGTAAAACAGAATAATCCCATGTCTCGTGTCAGCTCTTTGAGGGGGGACGCCCTAGAGGAATCGGATGATTCGGAGGGAGGGCGGACAGTTAGTAGTGATGAGAGATTGATAGAGCGCCAGATATATCCAGCCAAATACTCTCCGCCACCTCTTCAGGAGTTCGAGTCCCTTTCGCCCAAAGCTGCCGTGGGGATAACGAACTCAGACGAGCACCGGAAAGAGGGTGCTGTCGCGCGTCGACAAACCGCCGCGGAGACATGTCCTGTAGGCCCTGGTACCCATGAAAGAAGAGAATTTGGACGTTCCTCCCTGTCGTTCACACTTGAGGTTCCCGTAGGTGGTTCCCTGTCGCCCCGGCAGTACGCCGCCACACTAGGGGAGGGGGGCGAAAGTAAGCGAGTAAGTGGGGCATCCCTTGCAAGCGCTTCCGGTCCCCTAGCGGTTAGGGCGGGCGTAACAGTACGGCATTCGGAAAACTGGGGAAAATGTGGAAAGCAATAAACATATCCATCAGAACTAAGATGAAGCTCTATCATACCTTAGTAGAACCAGTATTACTATACGGATCAGAGTGCTGGTGTTTACGGAAAGAAGACGAACGGAGACTGTTGGTAGCAGAGATGAGCTGGCTCAGGAGAATCATAGGTAGAAGCAGGAGAGAGAAGATCAGAAATGAAATAACAAGAGAAGAACTAGGAGTCGATGAAACAATAATATAAAAAATCAAGAAGAGAAGACTCAGATGGTTCGGTCATGTGAGAAGAATGACGGAGCAAAGACTACCAAACGCTGCACTGCATGGGCATGTAGAAGGAGAAAGAAGCAGAGGGAGGAAAAGGAAGACCTGGATGGACAACATCAAAGAAGATCTGAGAGAGAAGGGCACCAGCTTGGTCGAGATCGGAGAAATCATCAGAAGCAGAGAAGTTTGGAGGAAATTCATACAGGCCTCATCGTCATATCGATGACGGAAGAGAAGATAGAACCCCAACAACATGGCCATATGTCTACCATATGGGAAAAATACATCCGTGTAGCCCTTAAGGGCTGCATAAGTTATACAGATGGCACAGCCATATAGCATTTGCCATATGCATACCATACAAATCCTGCATGATGTTATGCATTCAGAAATTGCGAGAAACGCATCAGAGTGTGAAGTCCGACAGGTCTACAGAAGTTGTTGGAAATGAGGGGATAAAAATCGAAAACTTCTGAGTAGCCATGGTCTAAGGCAGCATTATACAATATACAGGCGCACGTCTCTGACATTATTGTATTAATAGAGACTTGCCGATACGGACCAAGTGATAGTTAATGAGCCACGTTTACATATCCCAATGTAGGGCCACACACACGAGCGCCCACGCGCGCACAACTACGCATACGTCCACTCACACGCATGCACGCACGTAGCCTACACACCTTAGACCGGTATATCCGATAGACAAATTTGTTGCAAGACATTGGCACTTTGGTGGCCTACAATGCATGCTCGACTTCAGCGCACTTTCAATGTTACTGCAAAGTGCACGCGTAGATCGACGATCATTTGCTTGAGCTTCCCTACTTATGGAGTTACTAGCTGGGGTACTCGGCGTTGCCCGGGAAATTTATGATTCGACCCGCTCCCGGCCACAATCCCACCACACCGCAAAATTTTCCACCACCACTTCCCCCAAACCCCCACCACCCACCCCACCACACCCCACCACACTCCGACCTCCACCTGTACGCCACCTGTGAAATTAGGGTTTTACGGACAATTGTCTCCCCACTGCCCCACCCCACCGCCCCCACCCCTGCCCATCCGGCTACTGCGGGCCGAGGTGTGTGCTGGGTGGAGGCGAGTCTCCCGCCTGTTGAAGGTACTTACGTACGGATCGTACCAGCCCAAGCAGCCGTATGAAATAACTGCAGGATCTGAGATGTTCGTTAATGTGTGCACAACGTTCCATACACATCATAATATTATTAGTGAAGGCTACTTATGCGTGTGTATGTAACCAGCTCACATACGCCATGCAATAGTCAGATATAGATCACACACAGTTTACCACAACTTCAATGTCACACAGATTCAAGTTAGTTTACCAATAGGCCTACGTATTTATTTCATATACTATAGAAGGCATTTTTGTTAGCCATCCAAATGACATAAGGTATCCATATGTGTGCTCTATGTTATTAGCATATCTAGACCATTTGCATTCCATGTGGTTCTAATATGTTCTACCAATACGCATTTCATACAGAAGGCAGATATGCTGACCATCAAAATGCCATAAAACACGCATAAGGCCTCTCAGTCTCAGAGAGAGAGAGAGAGAGAGAGAGACAGACAGACAGACAGACAGACAGACAGACATACCCTGTCCCTGCCCTGTCCATCTCAGTCTCCCTTTCCCAATCCTTGCCCATTTTTCCTGTCCGTGTCTCTGTCCCTGCCCTTGTCCCTCTTTCTATCAGTGTCCCTCTCCGTCTCCCTTTCCCAGTTCCTGTTACTCTCTCTGTCTCTATCTCTGTCTCTCTCTGTGTGTCTCAGTCTATGTGTCTGTTCCTGTCGCTGTACCTCTCCGTCTCCCTTTCCCAGTTCCTGTTCCTATCTCTGTCTCTATCTCTGTCTCTCTCTGTGGGTGTCTCAGTCCCTGTGTCTGTTCCTGTCGCTGTCCCTCTCCATCCCATTTCCCAGTTCCTGTTCCTCTCTCTCTATCTCTGTCTCTCCCTGTGTGTGTCTCAGTCTCTGTGTCTGTTCCTGTCGCTGTCCCTCTCCGTCTCCCTTTCCCAGTTCCTGTCCCTGTCTCTGTCTCTGTCCCTGTCCCTGTCTCTGTCCTTGTCTCTTTTCGTCCCTGTCCCTGTCCCTGTCCATCCCCGTCTCCCATTCCCCGTCTGTCCGCGTCTGGCTCCTTTTCCCTGTCCGTGTCCGCGTCTCTGTCTCTGCTTCCCTGCCTCTGTCAATGTCCCTGTTCCTCTCCCTCGCCCTCTCCCTCTCCCTGTCCCTGTCTCTCTCTCTCCCAGTTCCTGCCCCTGTCCCTGACCCTGACTCTGTCTGTCTCTGTCTCTGTTCCTGTCGCTATTGCTCTCTCTCTCCGGTCTCCCTGGCGCTGTCCCTGTCTCTTTTCCTGTCCCTGTCCATGTCTCTCCCTCTCCCTCTCCCTCACTCTCCCGCTCTCTCTCCCTCCCCATCCCTGTCTGTCCGTCCGTACATATAAATATATATCTCCCCTCCCCTTCCCTCCCATCCCCTCCCCCTCCCTCTCCCTCCCTCTCCCTCTCCCTCTCCCTCTCAACATGGATACGCGTGGCTTCCATGTGTAGCCAGCCTATGTACACCACTTTTGAGCCACATGGATACGATATAGTATAACAATACATATCTCATACAGCAGACAGATCCGAAAACCATCAAAATGCAATATGGTATGCACGTGGCTTCCATGTGTAGCCAGCCTATGTACACCACTTTTGAGCCACATGGATGCGATATAGTATAACAATACATATCTCATACAGCAGACAGATCAGAAAACCATCAAAATGCAATATGGTATGCACGTGGCTTCCATGTGTAGCCAGCCTATGTACACCACTTTTGAGCCACATGGATACGATATAGTATAACAATACATATCTCATACAGCAGACAGATCCGAAAACCGTCAAAATGCGCGCGTGTGTATGTCTCTCTTTCTCTCTCTCTCTCTCTCTCTCTCTCTCTCTCTCTCTCTCTCTCTCTCTCTCTCTCTCTCTCTCTCTCTCTCTCTCTCTGTCTCTCTCTCTATCTGTCCCTCTGTCTGTTTGTCTGTCTGTCTTTTTGTCTGTCTCTCTGTCTGTTTGTTTGTCTCTCCGTCTGTCTGTCTGTTTGTTTGTCTCTCTCTCTCTGTGTATATGTCTTTCTGTCTTTGTATCTGTCTCTGTATCTGTCTCTATATCCGTCTCTGTCTCTCTGTCTGTCTGTCTCCTTCTGTCTCTCTCTCTGTCTGTCTGTCTGTCTGTCTGTGTATATATATATATACATTATATATATAATATAGCATCTATAATAATGTCACGAACACTTATCCATGCTGTATGATAGATTTAATTGTAGATTCCAGATGACTTGCTAATTAATTTCTTTTTCAAACGCAGATATTTTTATCTTGTGGCTTCCTTATGTAACCAGCTTGAATATACGGCATAGGCCAACCACTTCGCTTCTGATTGGTTCTTGATGAGAGAAATGCTAATACAATGCAATAGGTCTACATGATACCATGATATGTGTGTGTGTACCACATAAATGTACACACAAATGGTTTACCAATATGAATCTCATACAGCAGACAGATCGGAAAACCATCAGAATGTAATATGGTATACATAATTATGGCTTCCATGAGTAACCAGCTTAGATACACCATTTTTTAGCCACATGGATTCAAGATGGTATACCGATATGTATCTCATGCAGCAGACAGATCGGAAAACCATCAGAATGCAATATGGTATGCATTTGGCTTCCACGAGTAACCAGCTCAGATACAACATTTTTGAACCACATGGATTCAAGATGGTATATCAATATCTATATCAGGGGTCTCAAACTCAAGTCAGCATGTGGGCCGCATTTGGAAATTTCTAACGACTCGCGGGCCGCAACATAAACATATTCTCGTGCACGTGAAACTATAAGTTATGTGTCATTGCAGCATGTAATACTGTAATGATGATATGACCCTGTAAAATTCACATAATATTATATTTTAAGTGTAACAGTACTATAATGGTGCTACAAACTAAATTGAAAAAACATTCTATCCCAATTATCGAAAAATGCATGGGCATGGGCGGAGCTTGGTTTCCGTTCATGGAAGGGCTAGGCCTCTAAGGCCTTCTTGGGGGGGGGGGGCTAAGTCCGGGAAAAGATACCATTTACACGGTAAAAATATTAATCTGGGTCTTCTTGGGGAGGCTTAGCCCCCCATAACCCCTGATAAACTCCGCCCATGTGCATGGGCGCTATAATTGAAGAAATCATGCTGTAATCAAAATTTAAAATGACTAATTTTTTAAGTATCCTAAGCAATGTTCAGAGTAATTCAACTCAAATTTAGTTAGGCCAAGAGACTCTGTCGCCTCCGGTCTCCCTGGCGCTGTTCCTGTCCCTTTTCCTGTCCTTGTCCCAGGGTATCCCTGTCCCTCTCCCTCCACCTCCCATCTCTCTTTCTTATTGCTATTATTATTTTTATTGTCATTACTACTACACTTTCCAAATTACTCTGAGGTTCTTCATTATTATTTTTATATATTATAATTATTATTCTTATAATTATAATTATATTATTATTATTATTATTATTATTTTTATAATTATTATCATCATTTTTATTATTATTATTATTATTACTACTATTATTATTATTTTATTATCATTATTATTTTCATCATTTTTATTATTATTATTATTATTATTATTATTATTATTATTATTATTATTATTATTATTATTATTATTATTATTATTATTATTATTATTATTATTATTATTACCTGCTTATGTGTGTGCGTGTGTGTCTATCTGTCTGCCTGCCAGCCTGCCTGCCTGCCTGCTTGCCTATGTGCGTGCGTGTCTATCTG
Source organism: Lumbricus terrestris (assembly GCA_949752735.1). NCBI lineage: Eukaryota > Metazoa > Annelida > Clitellata > Crassiclitellata > Lumbricidae > Lumbricus > Lumbricus terrestris. The sequence goes on from OX457036.1 coordinate 38,872,642, forward strand.
TCTGCCAGCCTGCCTGCCTGCCTGCTTATGTGTGTGCATGTGTGTCTGTCTGTCTGTCTGTCTGCCTGTCTGCCTGCCTGCCTGCGTGCCTGCCTGCCTGCCTGCCTATGTGCGTGCGTGTGTGTCTATCTGTCTGCCTGCCTGCCTGCCTGCCAGCCAGCAAGCCTGCTTATGTGTGTGCTTGTGCGTCTATCTGTCTGCCTGCCTGCCTGCCTGCCTGCCTGCCTGCCTGCCTGCCTGCCTGCCTGCCTGCCTGCCTGCCTGCATGCATGCCTGCCAACAAGCAAGCCTGCCTACCTGCTTATGTGTGTGCGCGTGTGTCTATCTGTCTGCCTGCCTGCCTGCCTGCTTATCTGTGTGCGTGTGTGTCTATCTGCCTGCCAGCCTGCCTGCTTATCTGTGCACGTGTGTGTCTATCTGTCTGCCTGCCTGTCTGCCTGCCTGCCTGCCTGCCAGCCAGCAAGCCTGCTTGCCTGCTTATGTGTGTGTGTGTGTGTGTGTGTGTGTGTGTGTGTGTGTGTGTGTGTGTGTGTCTATCTGCCAGCCTGCCTGTCTGCCTGCCTGCCTGCCTGCCTGCCTTCCTGCCAGCCAGCAAGCCTGCCTGCCTGCTTATGTGTGTGCTTGTGCGTCTATCGGTCTGCCTGCCTGCCTGCCAGCCAGCAAGCCTGCCTGCCTGCTTTTGTGCGCGCGTGTGTGTCTATCTGTTTGTCAGGCTGCCAGCCAGCTGGCCTGCCTACCTGCTTATGTGTGTGCGTGTGTGTCTGTCTGTCTGCCAGCCTGCCTGCCTATGTGTGCGCGTGTGTGTCTATCTGCCTGCCTGCCTGCCTGCCTGCCTGCCTGCCTGCCTGCCTGCCTGCCTGCCTGCCAGCCAGCCAGCAAACCTGCCTGCCTGCTTATGTGTGTGCGTGTGTGTCTATCTGCCTGCCTGCCTGCCTGCCTGCCTGCCTGCCTGCCTGCCTGCCTGCCTGCCTGCCTGCCTGCCTGCCTGCCTGCCTGCCTGCCAGCTAGCAAGCCTGCCTGCCTGCTTATTGTGTGTGCGTGTGCGTGTATCTGTCTGCCTGCCTGCCAGACGATACTAGTCAGTGGTGTTCATTCTCGACTGAGAATACCAGACGCTCGCTGCCTAATTACTTTCGGAAAATGGCGAGGATTCCGAGATAAACTCCCCGTGCAAAGAGAGGGGAACAGAGGGTTCCGCATCTGCAGCTCAGCGTGTGAGCGCCCTAATGACCCACAAGTGCCATTCCCTCGATAGGTTGACGTCCCTGCATGCCTATCAAATTTCTACAATCTTGCCGATGAACTCTTACTCTTCCTTCATATTCCACACTTTGTGGAAAAAATACGCAAACCGACTATGGAAGATTAAAGTGCGTGTGTGTCTGTGTGCGTATGCGCGCGCGTGTCTCTGCGTGCATATGTTGCATGTGTGCGGGTGTGTGTCTGTATGTAGGCCTATATCTGTGTATGCGTGCCGGTTATTTGTGTGTGTGCGCGCGCGTAAGGGTGTTTGGGTGCGTGTGTGTGCGTGTGTGTTTGTGTTTGCGACTTTGCGTGTATGTGTCAATGGGTGTGCGCGCATGTGCGTGTGTCTGTGTGTGCTTCTTGCATGCGTGTGTCTGTGTTTGTGTGCGTGTGGGTGTATTTGGGTGTGTGCCTGTCCGTGATGGTGTGTATGTGAGTATGCGCGTGAGCATGTGCACGTGTATGCATGTGCTTGCGTGTTTGTGTGTTTGTTTGTGTGTGTGTGTGTGAGAATGTGCGCATGTATGCATGTGCTTGCGTGTTTGTTTGTTTGTTTGTTTGTTTGTCTGTCTGTCTGTCTGTCTGTCTGTCTGTCTGTCTGTGTGTGTGTGTGTGTGTGTGTGTGTGTGTGTGTGTGTGTGTGTGTGTGTGTGTGTGTGTGTGTGTGTGTGTGTGTGTGTGTGTGTGTGTGTGTGTGTGTGTGTGTGTGTGTGTGTGTGTGTGTGTGTGTGATGCAGAGACACTAGCAGAGACACTACAAAACTGCTGACCTGATAAATATACATTTGCTTGCGTCTCAAGTCAGTTTAAGTCCACTTCTTGAAAAAATCAAGTCACTTCATGTAGATTTTCGGTGCAGATCGATGCACTATAAGCAAAGACCATAGAGTCTTTGCTATAAGCACGAACAACTCGAATTGGTTTCTCGCGTTAGCCAGAATCGAATAAAACCCGTGCAAAATTATATGCGTTGTAGTAGGCCTACTATGTTTTGACATCAGTTAGTGCTATGCTTTCATCGGTGATCTAACATGTTCCTATCTATTATCTGACTGCAATTTCCTTGCCTAGACCTATGAGAATTTTTACCAGGCTTTTTGAGTTGCTATTTACTACTATTCGCTCAAATCGAAATCGGTTGGAGTATAATTATAGGTATAGCCTAGATCTGGTTAATCTCTGTTTAACTGCACTGACCTATGTCACAGCGACATTTATTGTTTGTTTGTATGTGCACTTGTTATGGCGCCTCTTCAAGCTCCCTACTCAGAGGCGCTCCCGACTAACACTGCATCGGAGTTTTACGCCGAAGCGCTGAGCAATTGCGAGCGAAAGACTTGCCCAAGGTCCCTACGCGGCGACCAGAGGTGGATTCGAACCAGCAACCCTTCGGCTTCAAGGCGACGAACATACCTACTACACCACCGCGTCCCATGTTATGACACTGCTCGTGAATAGGACGGGGCCCTGCGCTTGGCTTTCGGGCGACGCTTTAGAAATCTGAAGATTGCGGCTACTATCAAATCTACACTGCTACAGCAGAAAAGTAGGGTCTATGTAGATCTAATTATTTTCTATTTTACTTCGTTAACCTGCACGATAAAAGAAGTTGCATTTTATTAGATTAACTAATTAACGCTGTGTGTAGCCTTGTGTGTAGCTAGTGAGTGACTGGCTACTTCCAGTGACTTCCTTAAGCCACACACGCAATCTAGAGATACCCCGATGTGATTTGTTTGTTAAAAATTCTGGATAGGTTATACCTGTTTGACGCTAATATTTGAGTATTTTCATTCATATTGTGCTTTAATTTGTATCCTTTATTACCAATTATCACATCTATATATTGTAACCTAATGAGGACTTGATCTTTTATGTCCCATTGTGCGTGTGCAATTTAAGTAGCAAAGAAAATACTTACTTACTTAACTATGGTCGTTGTAGAGAAGCATGATAGATCCTTGCTATATAGAATCGTGGGCCTGTTTAATAACTTCCGCTTCCTGTTTACATCGAACGATGAAATGCTTCTAACCATGAGGCATTTTTGTATAAAAGTTATCCGCGCGAATCGTTAAGAATTTTATTCTTGTTTATCTGTTGGCTTGTTAATCGGAAATTGACAATGCAGTATATTATGTATAGGCGTGCAGTATTGAAATAAAGTTACAAATTGATCGGCTGAAGCGTTCTAAACTAGCTAGTACATCTATAGGAATGTTAGCGCATTGGATTACACACTGGTATGTATTGATTCATTCATTTCAAGAATTTATATAGCGCCCTTCAAGAAGGCCACTCAGAGGCGCTTCCAGTCCAACCACCGTGAAACAAAAAAGTTGTAAGGAGTCTGTTAAACATGGGTAAACACGCACACTGCATGCCAGTACTCCAAACAGCGCGTTGCATGTTGGGATGCATGTTGCGATGCAGTCGATAGGTCGCTGCGCTCTAATTTATTGCATTCGTTGGCAACCATATTGGGTGATTGTTACTGACGTCTCGGTAGGAAGTAAACAGTATGGCGGTCACAGATACACGCAGAATAGAGCGGCCTCAACTCCGGCGATCGATAACCCAATGTTTCCGCGCGAAACATTGGGGTCCCGCTTCAGTCAGTGATGTTGCGTGAAGTAAGTAAGTAAGTGATGAAGGTATTTCTAGATCTGAAATAGAAGTCGGATTGATGAAAACAAAACGCTTAAGTAATGGAAGCTGGATGATGGTATTCTTATATTTGAAATAGAAGCTGGGCTGACGAAAATAACAGGCGAGAAACAGAAGCTGGGTTAATAAAAATAGTATAGCTTAGATTGGAGCAGGATTGATGAAAATGTTGTTGATTAAATTAGTAATGGATGGATAAGGATCTTCTTAATTAAATAGGAGCTGGATTGATTAAAATGTCTCCGATTAAATTGGAGCTGGATTGATGAAAAATAATCATCATTGAAACAGAAGTTGGATTCATAAAACAGCTGATGCAATTGAAAAAGCTGAACTTTTACTTACTTACTTATTTTTGCCTGCTGTCTTATTGCACACTTGCCGTGTCTTTTGACCATTGACTATTAAGCGGAAACATTGGGCTATCGATCGCCGGAGTTGAGACCGCTCTATTCTGCGTGTATCTGCGACCGCCATACTGTTTACTTCCTACCGAGACGTCAGTAACAATAACCCCATATTGTTTGGAGTACGGTCATGCAGTGTGCGTGTTTACCAAAACGTATGTATGTATGTTACTTGTTTTAGCGACCTTCAGAATTACTGTACTCAGAAACGCTCCAGACTACAACGCGGACACTGAATCGAAAGTTTCACGTCGAGGCGCATGAGCAATTGCGAGTGAAGGGCTTGCTCAAGGGCCGTGCCAGGCGGCTTGCGGTGGATTAGAACCTGCAACTCTCCGGCTACAAAGCAACGAACATACTCACTACACCACCGCCCCCCACACACACATGATGGTCCCATGATGTCTTGTCAAGTTGCTGATTTGATGCAATGAAAGCATGGTTGAAACTATAACCTCTTCCCTTTCTTGTCTGCTTGTTGGCTGTTTGTAAGAAAACAACATGAACAATTGGACCTGGTATGGAGATCAGCGGACCCGAGTTCGAGGCCCGAAGCCCCGTAGGATAGACGTGCTTTGTAGGTTGCTGCTAGCGCCGTGTATTGCAGGCTGTTAGTAGTTAAAATTAGTAGTTAAGATTGATGTTAATTAAGATAACTGCATTTTTGTTGAGGTGATAGACAACATTAATTCAATATCAAATTGACATCATTAATTGTGAGTTAAGCTAGTATTTTATGACCAATTAGGCTTCTACTTCACCAGGAATTATCTTCATCAATCAACCAGGGTTTCGAATGATGACACTATCCCTAACCTAACGGCAAAGACTACCTGTTGGTGTATATTGTTTGTCCGGAATTTATAGTAATCTAAATTATTCTCTATTGCATGGGTTGCAAGCAAATTGGATTGACGAAAATAATTTTTGCTAAGTAGAAGTCGTGGATGGTAAACGTGTATTCTAGCAGATCCTCACGATGTTTGACCTGACCAAGCCGACGCCTGCCCTTAAACGACCCTTCTGCCTCTTTGCACTGACCGACTCTCAAGACTGCAGTAAACTTAGGCACTACCCGGGAGTTTGCTGCCGCTCTACTCCTGTTGATATACATTTATATTGAAACCAGTGTTAGAACTACCAGTAGCTATGATTACTTGTACTAATTGAATCGGAAATATTAGCGTTCTATTTTGCCCCAATCTGCGGTGGTCATATATGTTTACTTTCTGTGTATCAGTGACTGATCTGGTGTGCTTGATTATCGATTGATTTACTTGTTTTTTTAGACTTGAATGTCTGATATGCGGTGAAAAATGACGTGCCTGCTTTGAAGTCACCTACCGAGAAAATGGATTTGGGAACCAAGCCACAGCCAAACGTCTGTCGAATTGTTCCTGTAAGTGAGAATCTAATTAATTTAGCATTGGAGACTTGGATGTCTTCCCATCGACTCTGTCTTAACTCGTTAAAAACTCAGTTTATTTGGCTTAGCATCCGCCAGCAGCTGGCAAGCTAGATATGACAACCATTGCTTCAATGCCTTTCCTGATTTTGTCTTCTCGGCCAGAGTCTGTGACCTTGCTGTTACTCTGGACCAAGAGCTCCCTTTTGCTCCACACGTTCACTAGCTCAGCAGCCATGCCTGTTATTATCAACTGCGTCAACTACGCACTTTTGCTCGCTCGCTGAGTCGCTTACTCCTACTGCTGCTGCAACCCTTATGATGCCTTATCCATTTTTTTAACCACCAGACTTGACTACTGCTGCTGTCTATGCTGGCCTGCCAATTGCTTGTCTGAATTGCCTTGATCACGTCCTTCCCTCTGCAGCCCACCTTATTGGTCGCATACCCAAATTCAGCCACATCTCTAGCTCTATGCGTGACGTTATCCACTGGCTCCCACTCAAGCAGTGAATTGAGTGTAGGATATCTACTCTAGTCTGGTGCTGCATGCTAGGCCTTGCTCCTGCCTACCTTTTTGATCTCTGTAGTCCTACTCTTGGTTCTCGCCATTTCCGCTCTCTTCACTTCGACTGAGCAAAGTCTGCTCTCAGGACTCCTTTTGCTCATACTTCCACTATGCGGAACCGTGCTTTCTCGGGGGAATAGTCTTCCTCTGAGACTGACACGAGTTCTGCTCCTTTTCTAAAAATCCTTCTGGGTCATTCCATGTCAGATCAACCAGACCTTCCCACCTTCAACTTTAGATTTTGCTGAAAATGTTATCATCTGTTTGCCCAACAATTCTGATCTCAAATACAAAATTTTATTAAAATATTTCAAAATTTGACCGAGATATGTCGTTTTAAAGTGAGGTGGGCTAGGCAAAAATTTGCGTTCGATTTCGCGAAATGTTCTCTGTGGCAATATTCAACATGAAGTATCTCGAGAAGTAGTGCAGGTAGAGGCATGAAGTTTTCACTGTTGTATTCAGCAAGTTGGTGGTGACACAATGAGCTTATAATACTGACTGTGTCTTGTGTAGGGACTCTACACGACAGCTGCCAATATGCCATCTCAGGACTCGCAAACTGCATTTTCTTGAATTTGCCTGACCCATATGAGAAAATATAGGTGCAAGAAATATATAATCTGGCCATATTCTGATTTAGCTAGTAATTGGCTCCTACTGGATGTACTTTGTTGTGGTATTTGATTGAAAATATTTTCATGCTGACATGCCAATCTTTGTCGAACTGACGAATGGGGGTCAACTTCACCAGGCGATATTGGGAAAATGGACAACTGGAATTTATCTTACATAAGTATTCTGGTGATATAAAAATTGTAGTGGTGCTCAGAAGCATTCAGTTCACTGTGTCTTTAATATCTAATGCCATTGATGCTCTCTTATCATGGATGGCATCTAAGGCCAAAAAAAATGTTGTGTTTCCGGTAACAGAGCTCTAAAAAATTGGGTAGGTAGGTCGACAATTATTTTGATTTTGGTAAAATATTTTTATACAGTGAGAATCCGAAAAATTATACCCCACTACCAGTGGCGCAACCAGGGTGGTGCTGGGGGGTGCTTGAGCACCCCCAAGGCTAAAAAGGTGACCCACGCAATTTTTCCAAATCCGATGAGTTTTTTGTTGGAGGGGGGTAGGGGTCTTTCGCTCTTTTAGTATTTTATAGTCGGCATTGGCTTCGTGACTTCAGCGCTTACAATAATAGTTCTGAGCACCCCCCAGGAAAATGTTCTGGTTGCGCCCCTGCCCACTACTCTTTTTTGCATAAAGGTACACGCTGCAACAAAGTAGGCCTACGTGTTCTAAGCAAGTATAAACTGCCTATTTCCCGACTGTCTGCACCTAAAATTGCTCTAGAAAACAATTCTATTAATTTCATATTGTTGACATCTTTTCTGGTAAGATAAAGTGGGAAGGGAAGGAGAAGATGAGTGCGAACAGAACATCACTGCTAGGGGTCATTCTAAACTGGGCGAGCCAGTGACTAGTTACACCTATAGGTTGCTAGCTTTATTTTTCCTAGTCACCGTTAGAGGTGGCTTAAGTGAGAATGATAAGGCTAGAGGTTTCTCAAGACTGGCAGCCAGGAAGTAGTTAGGCAGGCGTGAATCTCTTGTCACTGTAAATTAAAAAATTCCATAAAATTTTCCGAGTTGCGGCAATAAAAGTGAGTCGGTCGGGTTACCAGAACACAACTTTTTGGCCTAAGATCCAACTCTATACGGAAGGCAATGTCACCGTATTATGTCAATAAAAAATGTTTTTAAAAAAATTGAAAAAATTAAAATAAAATAAAAAATTGTAAATAATTTTTTTTTAATAAAAAATTTCACAAAATTATTTGAGTCGCGGCAATGAAAGAGGGTCGGTCGGGTTACCGGAAACACCACAATAATTTTTTTGCTTAATCGTTTGCTGCTAAATCCCTCTAAAACTCAGTTCATCTGGTTTGGTACTCGCAGGGAATTGGCGTCCATTGACCTGCACTTAATAACAGCAACTTTCCCTCATCTCGTTCTCTCTCACAGTGCGAGACCTTGGCATTACCTTGTATCAAGAGCTCAATTTCTCAAAGCATATCAATTTGGTCACTCGTAGTTGCTACTACCAGCTTCGACAACTCCAAGTTGTACCCAAGATCCCTCTCTCATACTGCTACTATGACTCTTGTGCATGCCTTTGTCACTAGTAGAATTGATTACTGCAGTTCGGTACTTCTTGGTCTGCCACTTGGACTAATTGGGGGCCTTGAACGAGTTCTTCGTTCGGCTGCTCGCCTCATTGGCCGCATTCCTGAATATGCCCCCGTCTCTGCTTATATGCGTGACGTTCTTCACTGGCTACCTGTTTCAAAGCGCATATCCTACCGAGTTGCTGCACTTGTTTGGCGATGCTGTCTTTCTTGTGCTCCTTCATAGTCTAGTACTATTTTAGCTGTGGCTGGGCTGGGAGCGCCTCTTAGTAGTTTTCAAGAAGAGGCGCTATATAAATTCTCGAAATGAATGAATGACTGAATGACACAGTAGTGAAGGTTTGGAGTGAAAAGCTAAAAAACTAAGGAAATGCATCCCGGTCAAACAGAAAGACGGACACAAAAGAAATCTATAAGAAAGGATGTGGTTATGTATGTGACTTTGTCCAGAATGCACGCTCACAGTTTTAGCGCATATATCTATGTAGCTGTCGGGAATGGAGGGTGAGGGAGGAATGGAGAGGGAGGGAGCTTGAGGAAGAGGGAGGGGAGGGAGGGATGCAGAGAGGCAGGGGAGTGGAGGTAGAAAGGGACAGAGAAAGGGAGGGAGGCAGGGAGGGAGGGTTGGACTGTCTCTTCAGCCACAGCAAGACGTGGCCGGGTACAGTTAGTGAGTAATAGTTCAAATTGTAAAGTTTTACTAATATTGTCAGAGTCTACTCATATGACTAATAATGTTTTGAAAATTGTATGGTATCTAGCATGCTACCTGAGTTATTAACAATAAAATGCCTCAGAATTATGTCGTTCGCACGCTGTCACTACCCGCCCCACTATAAAAGTGGTCATATCTCGAAGACCATAAAACATTTTGAGCTACCCGCCCCACTATAAAAGTGGTCATATCTCGAAGACCATAAAACATTTTGAGCTAATAATTTGAATAGCTTCCTATGATATGTTGGTTTACAAACTGACCAAATATCAAATTCTGAAATGGTGTGGTGGTGACCATTGGTTGATTTGACATGGAATGACCCATATTCAAAAAACCTCACGCATGCCAAATCAAAGAAAGGTATAGTTGCTAACCATAGTTGCTCCCAGTATGGAACAGTATGACTATCGGTGACTGATCTGGTGTGCTCATTTACCGATTGATTTTACTTGATTTTGACTTGAAGGTCTGAATTGCGGTGAAAAATGACGTGCCCGCTTTCTGCTCACCTACCGAGATATGGGCTTCGGGAGCCGAGCAACAGCCAAAATCTGTCAACTTATTTCGGTAAGTGAGAATCTCATGAAAGGTCTGATATGCGGTGAAAAATGATGTGCCCGCTTTCTGCTCAATTACCGAGATATGGGCTTCGGAAGCCGAGCAACAGCCAAAATCTGTCGAATTGTTCTCTGTAAGTGAGAATCTCATCGAGGACTTCGATGTCGTCCAATCGACTCCGCCTCAACTCTTCAAAACTCAATTCATTTGGCTTGGCACCCTTTTGTCAGCTGCTCTGGGCCTGCTCAACTATTTCTTTTACTGCGCTATCTAGGATTATGTCAAAGCAGTTAAATGGTGATGTAAATTTGCTGAATCCTTGAAAGTAAGGAAAAAATGTAAGGGATTTCAGAAGTAATAAATTACATAAAATAATTATGGACGGTAAATGAATAAATGAGGTTACATAGGGAAAGAAAAATGTCTTTTTCCGTTGTACATACACCGCTTATTCAAGGCAACAGCTCGTAGCTAAAAAATTTAAACCAAAACATACTCTTTGCTTCTTACCAAGAAAAGCAGATTTCCAAGAAAAGCAGATTTTAAAATTGATTGGTCTCACACTGCAATGGCAATGCCAATAATATAATATTTTAATCATATAATAAATGTATGTAATAGGACTTGTAGGAATTAATCTGTTGCCGTACTTATTAAAACATTTGGCGTCTATCATATTTTAAAAAGTAAAAAAAAATAAGAGTTGGAAGACTAAATCATAAAAAAATTCTCGATAATAACAGTGAAGTCTAATTGCAATTAATTCTTAAATGTATTGTCGATGTGTGCACTAAACAGTAAGCAATAAATGTCGTCTATTGAATGAAAAAATCAGCAATGACTAAATAATATAGCTTACAGTGGTTAATGTTTAAGCATAATTATCGATTTAAATTGTTATTTAGTAACATTGTATTGATGGAAAAATATTGGAAATTTTCCGGAAAAATATGAACTTTTCCGGACAATTTTTTTCCTCACGGCACTATTTGTATTGCACTTTTTTAAGGGGGCCACTCAGAGGCGCTCCAAACCTCAGCACGGCCAAATAACATGGTCTTAAGGTGAGAGAGGAATGACTGTGATGGAGTTCTAGGATGGTGGTGTAGCGTCTATGAGAGACCGTTCCGGATCAAGGGGCCAACTGTTCTGGGCAGTGAAGGTGTGAGAAAATGAGAAAGCAAACCTTGTTCAGGCGAGCAAAGGGTGTGTTCAAATGAGAAGCACTAAGAGAATGGTTACAGGGGGTGCTATGATATTATTATTATTATTATTACATGAATTTGTTACGCGCGCAAGGTCACACCAAAGTGTGAATCTGAGGTGCGGATAGTTAGCCGCCAGAGGAAGATGCAGTGCTTGAAAGCCAAAGAGAAATAGTGAGTTTTGAGCCGTTTTTTGAAAGTAGGGAGTGAATTTGAGCAACGAGAGTGGAAGTAGATGCCATTCTTTGGGATCAGAGGCATGGAATGCATGTGAGCTTATAAGAGTTCTGCATCGAGGCTCAGCTAAAAGACCCATGCTTGATGATCGCAGGCAACGAGGAGGAATGTAAGGAGTAAGCAGTGACTGAAGGTAGGGAGGAGTTCCGGTAGAGAAGGATTTGTAGGTTAAACAGGCCAGTTTAAATTTAATCCTGAACTCGACAGGAAGCCAATGCAGCTGATGAAGTAAAACTGAAGAACTTGATCGAAGTTGGACACGCAGCGCAACCCGAGCTAAGGAATTTTTGATGCGTTGCAGCCTATAGTCTGAAATGCCCAAAAAAATCGCATTAGCATAATCAAGGCGAGAGGAAACAAGGGAGCAAGCTAAAGTCTTCGACATATCATGATAGGCCGGAGCCTAGACCTAGTAGGCAGCACTTGCCAAACTAGTGCAGCGATCCTATACTTGATTTGCTGCTTGAGAGGAGTCAATGGAGAACATAACAAGTCTAATATAGCTGAAGATGTGGCTGAATATTACATGCTTATATAAAATACAGGATGGGCTGTAAAAAAGTAATTCATACGGATTTTTGCTGATATATTGGCCAAAAGCACTAATTTCTAAAGAATGTTTATGGGCTTAAAGGTAATTCAGATTGATGTTTAATGGCTAAATTTCACCAAAATATTTAAAACAGAACAAGGCTTATAGCAATTTTAGTAAGACCATCCACTGTTTTATGAGATCCAAAAACATAATGCAACAAAAAGGATTTCATTAAGTCACATCTCAAATATTTGTTATCAAATAACCTTGATTTTGCCAGACAATCATTATTATTATTTTGTAAAGAAACAGGGTACCAGCGTAGTTGCATGCAACTGTGAAGTCACTTAGCAAGATGACAATCAAGTTGATAAATTATAAAGAATCTGTCAGATTAATAATTTTGTTGTTAACGTAATGATACTCAAAATTCTTAAAATTGAACATGGCCAAGGTGTCGATGTCAGACAAAATGCGTAATCAGACACTTCACGAGCATGGTTTTGAGTTAAAGCCATCGGCTAATTGTCGCTTTGTCTACTCTGATAAACAGTGAAAGTTGAGTAGGCTTATGCAATTGATAAAAGGGAATTGGCTCATTGTCATGTGTCCTGGTTTCATTGAGAAAAATCAATGGCCATAATATCAGGATTTGAACTCGATGGTTTGATTATCACGTGGGGTAGCTATGCCGGAGAAATACCACAATCTCTGGCAAAAACCAATAGCGACAAGATAATTGAAGTTCTCATTGGAGTTGGTATGGCAGGGTTTACTTCTGGAACCCATAAACAAGGCCTTCAATGACTTTACATAGAAACACAGGGCAAGTGTGGGCACTGGTGGTGGAAACATTGAACACAACTTGTAAAACAGCATAAAGTTTCCATGATAAAATTCATTTGAGATGTAACTTAATAAAATCTCTCCACATTACTTTTTGTTGCGTTGCGTTTTTGGATCGTCAAAAACAGTGGTTGGTCTCACTAAAAGGGCTATAACTTTTGTTCTGTGTGAAATATTTTTTGTGAAATTTGGCCATTGTACATAAATAAATATGAATTGTCTTTAACCCTGTAAAATTTTATTTAAAAGTCCATGTATTTGGCCAAAAGATTAGCAAAATCCTTAGCGTATTACTTTTTATGGCCAACCCTAATAATAATAATAACGACAATTTATATGGCGCCGTAACGCAGACATACCGCTACAAGGGCGCCTCACAAACGGCCAACTGCGGGATACGTCTTAGCAAACCCTGTATAAGTTTGTGTAACGGAATTGAATTAATTAATGGATATTATGCTATAAAAAGTTATATTCATTATCTGCTCTGTACTCAACTTGATAAACTTTTCTTTTCTTCATTGATAAGACATCATCTTTTTAAAGCATTATTCTTACACCTCCTCTGAACAATTGCATTTGATGTTCCTTGTTAAATAAATCCAGCAATTATTAGCTTCTTATTGGACGAAGCATGTTATTTGTGATTTGTTCAAATCTTTTTGCCATTGCAGGAGCCGTAGTGACCTTTGAGCCATCAATGACGTGGAGGAGGTCATCGTGGTCTGTTGCAACGGAACCTTACACACACACTCGGAATTCTTTGATCATGCCGTCTTCGTGGTGGCACCTCTGCCGGGTTGTTGAGTCAACTGTTCTCTCTTGAGTGATTATGCCTCTTCGGCCTGGTGGGGTCTCTCAAAGGCAAAGAACCAGGAAAGACTCGAGAGACTTGTGTAAAAAAATAAATAACACTGGATACCTTCCATCCTAACATCGCCGGGGTGGATCAGCTGGTGCGTTGTGCTGGTGCTAATCTACTGGAGGTTGTGCTAATGAACAAGTGCCTCATTCAAAACGTATTCGACATTATCTGTGACCGTGCTTTCATGAATTCACCTTGCCGGCCAGGAACAATGAAAATTTCTTATGCGGGATGCTTTACGGTGTCCTTAGCTGAACAATCATTTTCTATTGCTGTAGACCTAGATCTTAAATCTTGTAAAGCAACTCCTTGTCTACCAAAGATGCTTATTTTTTCATTGTCCTGACTCGACTGTGGATTTTGTATCGTGTTGTGTTTATGTCAATGTGTGTCTTGAATAAAGTAGTTGTAGTAGTAGTATTACACAGTTTGTCTGTCACTGGCAACGAAGTTTAACTATGAGGTGCTTTACTCTTTACAAAATCTCATCACAGAAAAAATGTTTATTAACGTGAACTGAGTCTGAAATGTGATATTGATGTCATAGGACACAGAACTGTTGTTTACACAGTTAGATATTTGCTCGTCTTCCTATTTTTTCAGCATATTGCATTGTGGATATGTATCTTGGAGACAAGATAACTTTGGTGTCAAATCACAGCATTATCAGTATGTCAATCATTCAGAATTTATATTATGCTCCTTCAAGATCACTACTCAGAGGCGCTCCCAGCCGAGACCTTAAAAGTGAAAAAGTCTGGAAAAGTTTGTGAAATTGAGAATAGTTTGGCAGGTGTCACATAGGCGAGGGAAGCCCATTATGCTGATGATGCTCTGCTTTGTCACCAAGGGAAGAGTCCATCATATGCTTGTAGTGTCTCTCTTCAGTGCTTGCATGGTTCTGCTTCAAAAGTCTGGACATGGGCCTGATCCTCATTCAACTTGAACTTTAATAACCTTAGCCTAATCCAAACCTCTAGTCTGCATCAAACACGTTTGGCTCATGCCAAATGACAGCACACCTCCCATTGTCAGTCTAGCTTTGCTTTGCAGGCACTGTTCCTCCATGCTATGAAGACTTAAAACACTTGGGGCCACTTAAACCTTTGCAAATCGTGTTTTTATCACTTCAAGCTAATGCATCACATGACGACTGCTCTTCCCAGACATGTCAAAACCAAAGCCCGATTTCTTGTCTGCTCTTGCCTTGATTATGCCAACTTAAACCTATCAGGTTTCGTTACTAATAGGGTGTGGAATTGACTACCATTATTTATCTGTTGCTTGAATTTCTGTTATCTTTCAAGAAGTGTCTGGTAACTCCCATTTCTCACTGACCTTCAGTCAGCTGGATATATAACTGCAACAGCAGCATCCAATTTGAATTGTTGATTGTGTGCAGAAAAAAATGTTTGTACTAACAATTGTTCTCGTGGAAAATAAAAATGTTTTATCAATCATATAGTAGCAACTACTGTGATATATCACTTTGTTCTAATGTTGCACAGTTTCAGGTGTGCCTTTATGTAGCTGTATAGCTGTTATTTGTATTGGTCTTACCTGCAGTCTGGATTTAAGAAGAAAACTGATTATGTAATTTATATTGTTGGATATATTTATCTAGCATGCATGTTTTGCATATAAGTCAGTTACATATAGGAACAATAGAGGTTTCATATGGAACACAAATGGATAAATCATCTCTAATCTATTTAGCATACATGTGTTGAAGATAAGTCAGTTATATGTAGGAACAATATAGGTTTCATATGGAACGCATATGGATAAATCATCTGTAATCTGTCTAGCATACATGTGTTGAAGATAAGTCAGTTACATATAGGAACACTAGAGATTTCATATGGAACGCAGATGGATAAATCATCTGTAATCTATATAGCGTACATGTGTTGAAGATAAGTCAGTTACTTATATGAACAATATATTTTTCATACGGAACGCAGATGGATAAATCATCTGTAATCTATCTAGCCTACATGTGTTGAGGATAAGTCAGTTACTTATAGGAACAATATAGGTTTCATATGGAACGCAAATGGATAAATCATCTGTAATCTATCTAGCACACATGTGTTGAAGATAAGTCAGTTACATGTAGGAACAATATAGGTTTCATATGGAACGCAGATGGATAAATCATCTCTAATCTATCTAGCACACGTGTGTTGAAGATAGGTCAGTTACATATAGGAACAATATAGGTTTCATATGGAACGCAGATGGATAAATCATCTGTAATCTATATAGCATACATGTGTTGAAGATAAGTCAGTTACTTATAGGAACAATATAGGTTTCATATGGAACGCAGATGGATAAATCATCTGTGATCTGTCTAGCATACATGTGTTGAAGATAAGTCAGTTACATATAGGAACAATATAGATTTCATATGGAACGCATATTGATGAAGCATATGTTATCTATACGGAAAACATATGGTATAGATATCCTTGTGCCATATTGAATGCGTATTGATTATTTATGAGGCCCTTATGGTTTTGTCATATGAAAAAGATATGGGCTGTCGGGTGCAAACCACACGAATTTAGAGATCTTTACCATATGACGTCCAATATGACACCCATATGGGCTCAATATGACAATGTTGTCAGGGAAGAAGCTCCAAGGTGCCCATGCTAACGAAAATTGTGCTTTTCTTCTGTGTGGATTCCAAGAGAAGCACATGTTGACCCAAAGAGTGATCAAATTTTTTAAAGCAATTGGGAAGAACATTTATTGAAGTCTTAAATCAAATTTTTAAACAATGAAATAATGGTTAATACTGATGAGATAACAGCTTAAATTGTCACTATTTCATGTTGTGTGGAAATTTTTTTAAACAGCGGAAGAAACCGTGGGATGCTTTTCAAGTCTTAAACCACGACAATTTCGTAAAGTTGACAGCCTACGATGCTACCATCGCAGTGTGGCAAGAAAAAAAATTCGAAAATGGTTAGGAGTACATCCCCTCCCCAATCCCCTTCGGTCGTCCTTTGACCGCGAGTTTGTCGTCTAAAACCATGAGCAAGTCTCCGCCTATGAACAGAGGTAATTTCAATAATTCCTATAAAAAAAAGGCTCAAAAATTTTTTCAGCGCTCACGCGCGGATTTCTTTCACATTGCTTTGGGCACTCACACTCTTCGGGTCAACTCGGCGCCTATGCCTAACAGGGCCGTAGCAACAAGGAACGTGGCCCCCTTCGAACATAATTATTATGTCCAGGGCGGAGGGGCCCCTTACAATGCAGAAACTGGAAACAATATGCAGGGTTAATATAATATTATGCATACATAGGCCTGCAGAATGCATGTAGCCTACTCCGTATTTACTTCACGGCATTGTCAGCAAAACCAATATGGATCGTGCAATAGCGTCAATAAATGTCACTTACTTAGTTATACCTTACATATTTTACACATTTAGGGGCCCCCTTTCCTTGCGGGGCCCCCTTCGGTCGGAGGGTACGGAGGGCGGTCGCTACGCCTCTGATGCCTAAGGTCCTAGGTCTAGCTAGGTCTATTGATTGATGGAGTCGTACAATTCGCTACTCAACTGTAGCCTATCTGACCACTAATTGCCTGTAGATCGTCTATAGGACCAACTTTCGCCACGGTCCACTTAATTAATTGTCATAAAACGTTCGATCATAAATTTGGTCTATTATTCAAATTTCTATTTCGCTTCTGTTCAGACAGGTTTTCAAAAGAGTTAAGCTGCTATAGCGACAGACTCTCGACTGCTGATAGTCAGCGTGACATCGACAGACCCTGCCGTCGATTGCCAGTCTGAGTATCGACAGACATATTGGGGAGTGAAGTGTGCAACAGTCACTAAAGGTTTAGTGATAAAATTTGATGAACCGTGAAATTGAAACATGACAAGAAAGCCAAACGAAATAAAAACGCTGACCTGGGTGCTCTTCAGAACACAGCACTCGGTCGGGATCCAACGACGAGGCATTCAGATCAACGGACCGGGGTTCGAAAGCAAGGGTACCCTTGGTTTCGAAGCCCTCCATTTTTCGATTGTAAGTAGTTGAGAATAACTGCCTATCAGTTTACAGCGACTTTTAACACACTCTAAAGACGCCAACGTAAACTCATTGGACGAGATATCTCAAATGCGCAACAGTGAAACAAGTGACAATTATTAATAACTCCGCCACTGGTTGTAGGCTACTCTGCACGTGCCAGTCCCAAGCCTGGATAAAGGAGGAGGGAGTCGCTAATGATTTATGTTATCACAGTGACGTTAAACTGCAACTACATCACATCAACAATGACAATAGTTGACGTTATTTCGATTTTTATTGTGACGTCATGTGATTGTAGCAATGGTAAAAGCGTGTCTGATAATTCTATAGCGCCCCAATTGCGTCAAAACGTAAATTCTCACTTTACATATCAGGCAAGGATAGAGTCCTTGCATATCAGGTAACTGCAATGGCTCTTCTCATTGCCATGAAACCGATCGAGTTACTCTGTTCGTAGTAGGCCTATGAGTTTATAGCTTATTCTCAATTTCTCAAAAAAAACTGCTTATTAACGTTGAAACCCGTTCTGTCGCGAGCGCTATACAAAATAATTATATTGGCCTCGTCAAAAGTTTCTCCTGCATGGTTTAAACGACAAGCTTCATTCAGGGCTGGATGTAAACCTCTTCATTTCTTTCAAAGCAGAGGAAAAATTGAAGTCATTAAACCTATTTGAACTCCATGGGTTTTTAAACACCACGACTGAAAGTAAAAGCCTATGGTTAGACGTATTAGTCCTTGATGTGCCATGAGGTCCCGTATGCACTTTGGTGTTGGGGGAGTTTCTCACTTCCAATCAGTCAGTGGGTCCCTGGACATGAAAAATCACCGAGGTGCTTGTCCGCCATGGCGGCACGAATGACGTAATTGACAAATCCAATATGGCCGCCACCGGCCATATTGGAAAATTTATCTGTTTCATTTCTTACAGCATATGCACGTGCAATACCTCTAATAGTACTGATTCAGGTATGTAGAATTCATTTTAGGTATTGTTTTTGTCATCGCGGTTCATCTTGAGGTCATAAGGTCATGGTCAAGGTCATTTTTCATCTTTTTCACTTCTCACAGCTTATGCATGTGTAATACCTCTACTGGTACTAATTCAGGTATGTAGAATTCATTTCTGGTATTCTTTGTGTCATTAGAGGTCATCTTAAGGTTATAGAGGTCAAGGTCAAGGTCGCTGAGTTTCATATTTTTCATTTATTACAGGATATACATGTGTAATACCTCTAATGTTACTGATTCGGGTATGTAGAATTCATTTCTGATATTGTTTTATCATCCGGGGTCATCTGAAGGTTATAAGGTCATGGTCAAGGTCATTTTGATGCATCAATGATGTCGATTATGACTTGAATGAATGCAGCAGTATAACAGCTGTTATAACTTTAATCGAACAAACGTAGCTAATTAGGACATGTTAGAAGTCAATGCTGCTTTAATTTGTCATTTTTAAGTGCATCAATGTCTTCAAAATATAATCATTAAGACTGTTTTGTATGTGTGCAAGCAAGTTTGCGTCGTATGTTTTTGCAGGATGAGTTTTTGTCTTTTCCCATCACAAAATATGAATAGAAATTTGCAGCAGCGTTGCAACTACAGCTTCGATTGTCACACTTTGTCTGCACTGATGCATATTGCATGCGAGCAGAATTCGTGACAGAGGATGCAGACATTTTGATGGAAGCATTGCACCGAAGTGGTCATTGTGTGCTGCAAGTAGATCCATGGCCACCATGTCCACCAGGAAGGCCCCTCTCTGTATGTGGCCCCTGATCCCCAGTGCTTGAAGGATGTAGAGCATCAATTCCGACTGTAGGGTGATTTAGTTGTCTAATCTCAGCTGTTCGAACGTCTCACAGGTCTGGTTGACCTTGCCCCTGCCCAAACACGTACCAAGTACCGGATCAGTAGTTCAGATTATGCAGAGAGATCCACGAGGATATAGTTGACCCGTTAGCTACCATGAAGGAGCGGTCCTGCAGAAAGGAAGCAAGTCAATCAAGTGCATTTCCAGAGAGGCCACCGGAAATTGATAAACGCTTGCATCTATAAGGTGCTGGATAGCACCGTATAGATGCAAGAGAATGTCGTGATCAGCACTGTCAAATACAGAGCTCACGTCAAATTAAACAGTGAGAGGAGAGTTACCTGGGATCTATCGATAACAGCGTATACATGCATGTCGGAGAACAGGTGGATAAGTAACGTTTCTGTGGAATGGCGCTTGCGGAAACATGGCTGGAAAATTGGGAGAAGGCTATTTTTCAAGATAATGCATATGCTGTGCAGCAACAATCTTCTCAATAACTGTGACCGAGGTTAGGGAGGATAGACTGTAGGTGGAAAGGTTGGTGGTGGACTACTAGCCGTGGCTTTGCGGACTCTATCGTTAAATGCAGTCAAGAGGTTCTTGGGCTCCTCGAGTGCTGGATAATCTTGGACTCCCAGTAGCTTAGTTCCTTTTCCTTGGACTGGCAGTGCATTTATCGAACTTGTCCACGCTGATTGCTCGACAGTTGACTTGATATGTCTATAGCACCTCTCCAGGTGTCGGGCATGTCCACTAGATCCTCGTGGGTACCTTTGTATAACCTGCACTGCCGATCCGGGTTCCCTGCTGACAGCTATGAATGTCCATATCCAATCTTATGATGTTGACCTGCAGGCCTACGTCCAAGGTGGGATCCAGACATGCAGCTATTGCATGCATGCAACCCAGTTCACTACCGTATCTAACAAACTTTGGAGAGACAGACACGCTGTTAGAGCAAGATGCCGCATTAGTAGATAAGTACTTGGTACGTGTCTGGGCAGAGCCAAGGTCAATTACAACCTGTGAGACGTTCGACCAGCTGAGATCAGACAACTAAATCACATCCATGTTCGGAATTGATGTACTCCCTCTTAGAAGCAGTGGTATCAGAGGCCACATCCAGCGAGAGGGCCCTCCTGGTGCACCATGCCAACCACTTGCAGCACACAATGAACATGAAGCAAAACCATAGAGCCATTAAATCGCGGGTGGAAGGAGCACTTCGGTACACTGCTTATCACAATGTCTGCATCCTCTGTCACGAATTCTGCTCGCATGCAATATGCATCAGTGCAGACAAAGTGTGACAATCGAAGCTGTAGTTGCAACGCTGCTGCAAATTTCTATTCATATTTTGTGATGGGAAAAGACAAAACTCATCCTGCAAAACATACAATGCAAACTTGCTTGCACACATACAAAACAGTCTTAATGATTATATTTTGAAGACATTGATGCACTTAAAAATGACATATTAAAGCAGCATTGACTTCTAACATGTCCTAATTAGCTACGTTTGTTCGATTAAAGTTATAACAGCTGTTATACTGCTGCATTCATTCAAGTCATAATCGACATCATTGATGCATCAAAATGACCTTGACCATGACCTTATAACCTTCAGATGACCCCGGATGATAAAAACAATATCAGAAATGAATTCTACATACCCGAATCAGTAACATTAGAGGTATTACACATGTATATCCTGTAATAAATGAAAAATATGAAACTCAGCGACCTTGACCTTGACCTCTACAACCTTAAGATGACCTCTAATGACACAAAGAATACCAGAAATGAATTCTACATACCTGAATTAGTACCAGTAGAGGTATTACACATGCATAAGCTGTGAGAAGTGAAAAAGATGAAAAAATGACCTTGACCATAACCTTATGACCTCAAGATGAACCGCGATGACAAAAACAATACCGAAAATGAATTCTACATACCTGAATCAGTACTATTAGAGGTATTGCACGTGCATATGCTGTAAGAAATGAAAAAGATAAATTTTCCAATATGGCCTGTGGCGGCCATATTGGATTTGTCAATTACGTCATTCGTGCCGCCATGGCGGACAAGCACCTCGGTGATTTTTCATGTCCAGGGACCCACTGACTGATTGGAAGTGAGAAACTCCCCCAACACCAAAGTGCATACGGGACCTCATGGCACATCATGGATCATATGTCATAATTAGTAAATTATGTCGTCTAGATTTTAAAGCATGCGTAAAGTCAAAGATAAACTGGACATTTAATTTTATGGGGCCTTGGGCGTCTGCAATCGATCGCATCATCCACTGAGGCGGGTCCGTCCCCCTGTCCCACCTAAGTCTCCGCCCATGGCATCATCGTTACGTTACATCGAGGCATAGCTATTCATAAGCATGTAATAATGATGATGATAAGATATTTTTTTAATTTCAATCTGACAAACTGTAGAATGATTATAATTCATAGGAAGCACGAATGATAACAAGTTTATGCAGGAGTCGAATTTAATCGTCAGCAGCAATGCAAGGCACCCACCACGTCCTAATGCTCGATTTACTAACGCCATCTGTCGAATGGAAGGGTGAGTGGACCTTTTGGGGGATACCTGAAAGTAATACCACGTCTGTTTGCTCTTCTTGCCAGAGCGTTGCCATTACCCTAAACCCCCTCCACATGACAACTTTTAAAATAGATACTGATTCAGAACAGGACCTTTTCGCATTGAAAATCGTGTTGCAATAATCATAATCATTAACAGTTTAAATTTGGTAAAATATGCTAAAAACCAGGAGCAAATGCCACCCTTGCTTCACAGCATCACATGATAATTTTAATTTTGTAATATTGAACATGAACTCAGTAAATAACCTTAATGCGTAGGAATAATTGCTTGTTAGGCTTAACTGCAGAGCTGGCAGTTTGGTCTACAAATACAGGAATGCCTACAACTTCTGACAACCTTAAAATAGCCTGTTTGTAAAGCACTTTCAGCATAATGCTTATTTTTAGCAACTACAAAAAGTATCCGGTAAAAGAACTTAAAAAGAAACAGTACTAACAGGACTAAAGTCCTAAGTTGTAAAAGTACTATAATGCAATATCACAAAATGTTTTTGTAGGACATTTTAAGCTTCTTTTGAAGGTGTCATTATCTAACTGATCTAAATAGATGCAACTTTGACCAACAGCAGTGCTTAAAGTGTGGTTAAAGAAGTGCCTGGACACCCCTTATCTTTCCATAAGAAGTGCCTTGACGCCCATTACCTTTCCAAAAGAAGTGCCTGGACGCCCATTACCTTTCTTGGCTGTGATGACCAATAAGTGTCAGGACGGCGTTCATATTTTAAAACAAGTGCATGGACGCCGTCCAATGCGTCCATGACCGTCCAGCCACATTTTAAGCCCTGGTCAACAGGAAAGTTAAGTTAATCGGATAAATCGCACGAAAAGATACATTCACGTATAATTTAATAAGGCAGATCATCACTTGTAAAAGATCCTCTAAAAATCGACTACAAATCTCCGTAAACCGAGTGTAATGAAAGTAGAAATGCAGTTTCAAGCACCGACCGAATGTTCAAGGAAATTATAACAAAATGAACGCTGCTTTGTACTAAAGGCTGTTCGTTTATAGAAGACACAAAACATAGAAAACCACAAAATAGTTGAACGTAAAAACAAGAGTAGATCCTAGAATGGCCACATGATCCCTACACTCAAACGAGAGGGAGCAAGAACGTAAGATTGCTGGCACAGTAAGTTCGGCCGAGCAATTTACGCAGATGGAACGGTTGAGTATTTCTTGAGAGTGGCGTCTGTTGTCGAGCGAAGTTCCTCAATGTGGAAGTTGATTATGCTTTCGAGTTCACGAGCGCGTTGCTCTTGGTGGTGCAGAAAATGCTCCGTTGCAACATCAGCCGAGTCCACTGACTGCGCAGAACAACACATCGTAAATAGGCATTATGGACAACAACATATTCTAAGTATGCATTAAGGACAACAACAACATATTCTAAGTATGCATTATGGACAACAACAATATATTCTAAGTATGCATTATGGACAACAACATATTCTAGGTATGCATTATGGACAACAACATATTCTAAGTATGCATTATGGACAACGACATATTCTAAGTATGCATTATGGACAACGACATATTCTAAGTATGCATTAAGGACAACACCATATTCTAAGTATGCATTATGGACAAAAACAATATATTCTAAGTGCGTAATTGAAAATGAACACATTCTCCGTAAGAATTTGGACAACAACGCATTCTATGAATGTATTTGGAAATTAGCCCATTCTCAGTATGCATTTCGACAACAACGTATTTTAGGTATGCATTTGGACAACAATACATTCTAAGTTGACAGATGACACCATGCTCAGAGTTCCAGGTTCAGATCCACACTCACAAAGAATAAGAATACCGAAATAAGATATAATAAAGAATCAATCAAATTTAAAGAAATTTAGCAAACGATAAGATATAAATTTATTAAATAAAAAGCTGAATAAGCATGCTGAAACTCACCAAGTCTTCGTCGTCAAAGTAGTCGGCATTCTTCGAACATGACATTTTTGCGCCTGACTGACTGTTCTGTCCGTTTGCGCATGGCGATGTTTTTCCGATGTGACTAGAAGACTGACTGCTTGGTGTGATTGGTGTGATTGGACTCTTGACGATGTGATTCACACCGTTTACGAAGCTGTTCATCGCCTCATTCTCACGACCGAGCTCTGCTCGAGTACAAAAAAACCCATAACATACTGGAAATGTAAATTCATTCATCCATTAAAGAATTCATAAAGAACCTCTTCAGGCAAACTACTCAGCGGTGCTCCCGACTCCAGCACGACCACAAAAAACAGTTTTCAAGTGCATATAGAATGTGTCGGGGAGTGATTCAGGGGACAGGCGCAGCTGAAGAGGGAGGGCATACCATACTGCCGGGCCAACCAGTAAATGCTACTTGCTTTAAATAAGCCAATCAGGTTAGTAGAGTTGAACTGCAATGTTTACTTCAGAATGCATCTACATAACCATAAATGTGATTATGATTTAAACCTTAGAAAATCAGTTCCATTACACTTTAACGACATTTTCAGTATATGGGCACTCTAGTGTTAAGCCTACCAAGAGGTGTAAAAATAGAATCATTATTATTTAGTTATTTATTTATTGCATTTGTTATCTAGTGCCCCTTCAAGCTCCCTACTTAGAGGTGCTCCCGACTACAGCACAGACACTGTATTTGAGTTCCATGACAAATCACATGAGCAATTGCGAGTGAATGACTTGCTCAAGGTCCCTACACAGTGGCTTGAGGTGGATTCGAACCTGGAACCATCTGGCTTCAAGGTACCAAACCCACCACTACACCACCGTGCCCCACAATAGTGTTGGCGACTTGATTCTCTATGGCCAATCATGTGAGGCAAGTGGTCGTTCCTTTCGAAGTATCATCCAAGTACACTTTCCATATACTGATAGTGCTTGGAGAAGATTCTCATTTCATATCCAAGTTTTCCATGGTCATAAAGCCTTAAACTCACGTATCTATCTCTCTGGGTTGAGAGATGAGCCCAGACCTCTGGCTGACATGACAGTTTAGCATACTAGCCACTAGACTTATTTGAAGACCGCATTTAGACCACAACTTGCTAACGAATTCAATAAGCCTAACCAACAAACAGAGTGGAGTGGAGAAACCGCATTGCCCCACGAGCAGATCTGCATGGAAAGGTCTAAGGTACCCAACAAAATGTACCACTGGAACAAACAATGGCCAACAACTTTTAAAGGGGACAATGAGAACATTTGCAAATCGGCTTGCAAATGAATGATTACGAAGTTTCAAACCAGCTTGCAACAAAAAAGTCTCAAACTAACCTGCCATAAAATTAACAAGAGAGAGGTGGGTAGCAAACATCGTAAAATAACAGCTAAATCAGTTAAAGCCAACTTGCAAGCTACCAAAGCAAGTGAAGTTTAAACGAGCGCGCAAGAAACGTATAGAGAAATTGCAAACTAACTTGCAAGAGAGCGGTTCTTGAGTTCTAACTCATCTTCAAGTGAGAACAATTTCGTCTGTAGCTCCTCCAGCTTCGCTTCATACTGCCGTACTGTCTCCTGCAGACGTGACTCGACCTGACCGACCTGTCTGCGATTCAAT
The DNA here is from genome assembly GCA_949752735.1 of Lumbricus terrestris. NCBI lineage: Eukaryota > Metazoa > Annelida > Clitellata > Crassiclitellata > Lumbricidae > Lumbricus > Lumbricus terrestris. Next base: position 38,898,161 of record OX457036.1, read on the forward strand.
TCTGTCAGCTCCGTCATCCGCCTGAAATCATACGAATCCAGCCGGAAAGTTTCAATTATGCTATTATTGAATGCATGCACACCTATCTGCGACAGGCGAATGGTTAGAAGACTTGAACAGGGTGAGAGGTAGACTGTCCCCAAAGTTTTTACTGGGTGTCTTCTGTCCCAAGCCTCTTATTTAAAGAATCTGTCCCATAAAGTAATGTACAGATTATCACCTCTGCTTGTAATACAGTGTATAGGGTTGACCCTGAGATGGTTATAGCGCAAGGACCTTGAGCAAATTTTTCATTCACTGATGTTTGGCCAGTAGATGGTAGCAAATAAGCATTCCAATATCATGATCCACGAATAGACAATTAGACCAATGCGACAAATAGACAATAGTTGTTATCTGCAAGGCCCCAGAAAAGTCTGGCATGTGATGCAAACAGCTATCACGACCAAGCACATTGAAATAGATCATGCTGAAACAGCATATTTCAAATCGTATTTTTTAAGGAGCGACGTAAATAACGAGAACCGTCTCTTAGGTGAAACACTAAAACAGAATAACAATAGCGAATGCCATAAACCTGTTTTCGTCGTCTCTCAGTCGCCGGATTGTCTTCTCGCTTTCCAGGAGAGCGGCCTTAATCCGTGCACTCGTGTTCTCTTCCATCTTCTGCAGTTCACCTCTCAACTTAATCATGTCCGACTCAAGTCGAGAATTCTGTACCTGAGTGAAAATGGAAGAGAAACGTGCGTGCATGTATGTACATACGTATGCATGTATGAAGATAGACAATATGACAGAACATTGATGATGCTGAACAATTGTGAGTGAAGGAGTTGATTAGGACCCTACACAGTGATTAACCACCTGAGTGAAGGTTACAACCCTCCTTTCAGTCCAAGCGCTCAAAATAATCGGCCAACGTATCCCATAAAACTAAAGTTTAGAGACTGTTAAGCTTATTGATGACAATGTTGCAAAGTCTAAAAGCTTTCAGATAAACAATCATTTCAATCAATCAATCACTTTTTTATGTAACCATCCAACCATTTTACAGTTTGCTAATTGCTAATTAGAAATTTGCGATCTTGCACTCCGCAATTTTTCCGCAAAAATCCAACTATAGCGCAACAGCGCAAAAATGGCAATGTGCGCAATTTTAGCGCAAAATTTACCAAAATCTTGCTAATAAGACAAGTGATGATAAGCAAACACCACAAAAAGCAGTGGGATGACGAATTTCCACATATCAGATGTCGGAGGACACTATAATTTAAATTCTGAATATGAATATACGAAGGTACGAAGTCACGACTCCACAGAGGGCAGTTTCTAATATTCATTCAATCATTTGGATACTTATATAACGCCACTTCAAGGAAACTACTCAGAGGCACTCCCAACTCCAGAACAGTCTTAAGTTTAGTGAGGAAGGATTCTCGTAGAGTCCCAGAGTGTAGGTGAAACTCTAAAGGAAGGCCTTTCCAGACCACTGGGTCAACCACACAAAAAGTTTGATTCTTCATGGTTGCCATACGAGGAAAAAGAACAAAGAGGACTCTCCATAGTGCTTGGAAAATGATGTGTTCAGTCTGATATTAGGTAATGGGAAAAATGTATGCAGGACCTGCTGTGAAGATAACTGAATCAAATACTCTCCTATACCTCAAGTGTCTTAAGTGATTCTGTATAGGCGGACTGCATGTCATGGACACGCAGATCGGATTCACTCTTGCTGATATCAGAGAGAACACTGGAGGTCGGCTGAAGGTCACGCTGACGAAGGTTGCGATTCTCAAGTCGCAGAGCATGCAGCTGAGCATTTACCACCTGTGATAGAAACAATAAGATTAAATTGCTACAGTTGAAAGAATGGTTGGAGGTGTTTATGAATAAAGAGCTAATAACAGAGACTCATGGCTGAAAAAGATGAATCAAGTGTTGGCAATTTTGTATTGTCTACCTCATACGCATAATTTATGCATCCATTTATGTATATATGTGTGTATGCATACAAGTGCGAATGTACATCTGTCTATTTGTATGCATATTATGTATTTATGCATGCATGCATGCATTGTATATAATACATATATAAATTATGTATGATCCATGTAGTTGAATATTCATATAGCCCCTTTCACCTGGATCTCAGCTCTCCTCTGGCTCAGCTCATTGAGCTTTTCACGCACTTGTTGCTCCGATGGTTCGATCCTTTCCGTCAATGACTTAATCAATGCACTCTGTCGAGCGATTTCGTTGTTCAGTTTCACTTCTTTCTTCTGCTGCAGATCGATTTCAAAACGAACAGAATCCTTCACTGACTGCAGTTCCTCATGAAGCTGAAATCACCAACAAACTGCGACTCATAAACTAAGCACAAAACAAAACGAGTCACCAGAAAAACAAAATATGAAAGGCAAACTTTAAAAAAAACATGATGTCACCCAATACAAACTTAGTGAAAATATGGAAATCAGCAAAAATGTGTGAAAATGTGATAAGCCACAATCAATACAGTGGCATAAATTATTCAACAAGAAATTATTGCATATATGAATGAAATAAAAAACTGACATTAAATTAATATCAATATCATGTCAGATATATAATTATCAAAAGCAACCAATTAGAAAAGAAGTAAAAAAATTGAAAGATTACAATATCATTAAAATCAAAAATCAATCTCTTTGAAATAAAAAAAATAACTACATGTGACTGCCAATGTTATTTTTATTGAGTGGAAGAAAATATAAGATACCTCTTTTGGACTAAATTCACTAATTTTCAGCCCTTCACCCATTGCTGCAAGTTTTTCATACAAGTGGCAAGTGGTTACATTTAAAAAGGTCTTTAAAAAAAATTCTGTTCATAGATTTTTAATGAATTTCTAATGTTGTAACTTTCTGTTTTTTAAATATTTTATTTATCTATTTCGAGCAAACACAACTGATCATTTTGTTCAAGACAAAAAATTGCTGAAGAAAAACAAAACAAAACAATAAAGGACATGCCTATATTTCTACACATTTAAAATGTTTGTTTTCATATGAACTAATTTATCATGAAATTCACTAAAAATAACATAGCTGTGAAAGAATTAATTCCTTATCGACACATCAAAAACAAAATTTACACCAGCCTTTTGGGCAAATGGAAACCAAAGTATTAAGTTTACCTTAGAATTCTCATTTCTCAGCTGCTTCAAAACCGTTGTTTCTAAGTTCCGCAAGTCCGATACCTAAAAAATCACACAGAAACACAGTCCAGGCACAACATCAATTTCTAAGGAATCATGCTTGCCTCAAAACCTTTATTTACTACCTTATAAGAACCTTCAAAAAGCACCATCCTTCCCATAATTTAGCATGTCAAAGCAACACCCAGAACCAGTTGAATGTCAGTTAGCAAATGCCTGGAAATTTTGATGCTGAGGTACTTCAAAGTTTACATAATCAGTCTTGTTAATCAGATGTGAAGGACATTAAGTGTTCATTTTTAATAATACATTCTTCATCGAAACAACACGGTTAACAGACCGCAACCAGTTACAGTGTACAATGCAATTGAAACAATTCAGAAGAGCGCAAATGACA
>OX457036.1:38906753-38959253 GCA_949752735.1 Lumbricus terrestris
CCCCGAGAATATCCGCTGAAAACGGGCTTAAAATTTAAAAATGAACCGGTAAAGGGTTAAAGAAGTCTAGTCAAAGTCCAATAGTTCCGGGAAACTCAACGCCACATTATTAGAACCTTTGCATGTCCCAGGCATTTTACAGCTCACTCATTCACACTAGGCAACTTAACTAACATGAAAGCAATCAGAGACTGACCTGAGCATTGATCGTGTCTTGAGCATGTTCCAGCTGGATGTGCAGCTGGTCAGCCTGCGACTTCAGATTACCCTCTGTGCTTCCAACGATATCCTGCCATCTGTCGAGCTGTGACTGGTAACTCGTCGACTGCTGCGACAAAAAGTTACATCTGTCGACGAGCGACTTGTTCTGCAGCTGCAGAGACTCGAGCTGCTTCTGAAGCGCTCGTTTCTCGTGCTCCCATTCAAGCGAGCGCTGACGATAGTCCTGCGAAAGACATTAATGAATGATGAACAGAGACTGGTACTGGTATATGGTAATATGTCAGTGTACATAATTTTTACGGTAAACTAAGGTAACATTTGGTACTGCAACCTAAAGATGCCAATTGACTACGAAACTAATTAATTAAGGCATAATAATTATGGCAAGATGCATTGTTGAGGAAATAGTAAGGAAGGTATTCATAGGTAAGATTGTGTAGTAAGGAAAAGGTAAAGAGTAACTTAAGGTTTCATTTGAAGTGATTGTCGCCTCTCTTGACAAAGATTACCAGTAAGAAACGGCAAAATAGTGAGGTTACGCAAATGGCAGCTTACAGTTTCACAAAAGGCGATGAACAATGTCTTGTGCATTAATTATAGTAACACCATAAAGGTTACTAGATCATTAAGAGTAATACTAAATAGGTCTTGAAACGTAAGTTGTTAAGGTAACAAATACTTGCAAGGTAAATTCAATGGAACTCAGTTTCGTTTACTCATCACCTTTTCTCGCGTTAGCTCACCTCAAGTTTTCCTGACAGTTTCCGAACCTCGGTCTCGTCTTGGTCTGTTTGTGCCTTCTCAACCGGAACATTTTTTACCTGCCTCTGATGTCGTCTCTGCAGTTTCTCGTAATCTCGCTTCACTCGCGCCACCTGCAAAGAAGTGACCTACCACCGGTTACTGCTGTCTTCTGATTTCTTATGTACATTAAAAGGAGCACGAATTAGCAAGATTAATCTTGGATTGGTTGTAGTTATCTAGATATTAATTTTGACACAAATTTGATTGGTTAGTTGAATCATGAAGTGAATAGCAATTGAAAATTACGATCAGCTTATGAGCAATTATGGTAAAGCCAATGTAGAATAATATCCAGATAATATCATGTGGTGGGAACGAGAAGCCGAGGGAGACCAGCAAAAATGTTGATAGGCAATATATGGAATGAATGGATGTATGGTCAGGTGGAAGAATGAATGAATGAATGGTCAGGTGGATGGATGCATGGATGTACGGTATTATCAAGAGGAAGAATAAGTGGTCAGGTGTATGGACATGGTTTGGTGGATGGTTGCAACAAATGACTGATGAAGTAAATGAGCAACCAAGTGTGCATGAGTGTAGCGAACAAACAGATATATGATTGAACAATTAATGTATACAATTAAATGACCAACCTCGTCCCTAATTAATGCATAAAATTAAATGACCAACCTCATCCCTAAATTAATGTATAAAATTAAATGACCGACCTCGTCCCTAAATTAATGTATAAAATTAAATGACCGACCTCGTCCCTAAGAGTGCCCAGCTGCGCTTCGTAAGAAACCGTTGACTCCCTCTGCGATCGTTCCATGCAATCCAGCGTTGACCGGAGCTGACCAATCTGTAAAATCATATATGACAAGCAATTCCATTTATTCATCTAATATAATCAATATATTTATGTTTATGTATATTGATGCAGATTCACAGGAGTTCCAACACAACATCACACTGATGGAAGACATGCTTTTACACATACACAAGCTTTGGCTATTTACTAGAAGTATCCTTTAAATATTTTCAACAATTTTCATTAAACTGCAATGCTGCTTGAAGAAACAAAGTGACTGTCCAAGCAAATAACAACCCAAATTGTGCAGCCATGAAGTTCAAACTATGGTATTAAACAAACCAGAGTAAAGTACATGACGCTCTGTGTCTTACCATGTGCTACATATGGACACATGTATGAACCACAGCAATTATACAAGGAATTTTGAAACCGCGCTAGAAAATGTCAGAGTATATCACTCTGCATTAAAAATTAGATATCATTAAAACATACATAATCCAACAGATTTTATCATCCTTGATAATAAATTATCAAAAACAAATAATTATTTTAATTATTTTTAAATTATATTATCAGAGAATGCTATCATATAGCTATTAACCCAACCCTGCTGTACTCAGTAAATAATTACAACGATCTTTGTATAATAGTATACATCTAGCATTTACAAACAATCATATTTCAAATCCATGAATACAATCAAATGTGAAAAGCAAACAGATAAGGATTTTTTTATTGCACCAGAATGGAAAATGCCAGCATGCACCCCAACATAATCTCAGCATTAGACATCAATCTACTTGCACAGGTTTCGCATTTAATTACCTTAAATCTATTATGCAAAGCAAGCAGGCATTCATTTTATCGGTAATCACACCACTCTAGAAAATATAAGTATACGTAACCCATAGTTGTAAAAAACGTTTTTTCGTTTTTTATTCTCTCCCAAAAAACGCCGGTTTTTCGGGGTCTTTTTGCGCGTCGTTTTATTCCAGCTTTTTATTTTTTATATAACTTTATTTCTTTATTCACTGTCTATTATTATTTTCCTTAATTTCAATTTTGTCTTATATTCCATATGTTTTCACCGTACTCTCAAGGATTCAGCCAACTATAGTGTCATTATGCAATTGTTTAAGTCATCATAATTTGAGAAATACATGTAGTAGATCCCTAGAAGAAAGAGAATTTGTAAGTCAGTTTGATATAAAATTCTTGGGCCTATAAGTAACAATTTAAAGTACAAATGCACAATATATAATTTAGTACACATCTACATGGTCTTTACTTCTGATTAGATTTTTAATTGCGCAATGTCGATCAGTACGAACTTATGCGAACTTTTTGCAAAATTTTAAATTTGAAAAGATTTCAAACACCTTTAATTTTTCTCAATTTCTTATTAAATCAAAATTATAAGAAAAAATAACTGTTGTAGATTAATTATACTTATAACAATTAATTTTGGCCTACTAATAAAGTTGTGTTATTTGCAGATTAAGATAAAATTGCATAAGCAAGGTTTTAAAGCTTAAAATGAAATTTCATATGCACAACAAAGGCAAATTATTTTCCGTTTCCGTGTTTTGTCGTTTTTATGTCATTTTTAATTTTTTCAAAAAAATTAATTTTTTCCCACTTTTTAATTCCATTTTCATCATATTTTACATCTATGACGTAACCCACTCCATCCAACCCATTTAATATCACTACATCTCAGTATTCAAGCATAAGCCCACATAAATCCATGACACTGCAGTAACTTATAAGCAGCAAACAAGTGTCAATTTCAACTCAACCATTCCCAACGCAATTAGCACATATCCCACCCTACCCTACCCCCACTCTACCCAATAGACATCTAAGATTTTTAACTCTTCTCACCATTGATTCATGAAGGTCCAAGCGGTTCTGCCATGCAATGCTTAGCATTTAAAAAAAATTCAGGAACTGGCAGACATCTAAACACAAGAAATCTTGCCAACTAGTACAAACAAGCAGTCAACATGTCCCAGTGACAAGGCTTACTGGATTGCTTGCACTATCAGTGGTCTAAATGCCTAAATGCAAACAGCTAGCTCTTCAGCAAACATGTTCAGGCATGATTGACTACTATGTTCATCACCTCTGGTAGTCATTATAATATACACATATACTATATATAGTGTGTATATATATATAATATATATATATATATATATATTAATCCACATAGTTACCACATTTATATATAATTGTACACATCTGCAATATATATATATATATATATATATATACATACAAAATTATACATGGATATACAAATTAACAAATTACACATCTCTATACTTGATCCTACATTTTCACACCTATTTATACACACACACACACACACACACACACACACACACACACACACACACACACACACACACACACACACACACACACACACACACACACACACACATGCACACACATGCACACACATGCACACACACACGCACATATACACATTAACACACACACATTTATACACATTTACACCTACACATATACATACACACACACACACAAACAAAACACACACAAGACAGTCAACTTCATGGCAGATGAGATAAAGAGATAAAGCTTCGTATTGGAAAAGCAAATGCGGCTTTTGGAAGACTAGAGAAGATATGAAAAAGCAATGATGTAGCTTGAAGATTAAAATCCGATTATGTGAGGCACACATAGTATTGAGCACACTTCTGCATGGGGCTGAGACGTGGCCAATGACGGTGGAAAATGGACAGCGACTATAGAGGCGGCACATCATAGATGGCTGAGACGAATACTACTCATCTCATGGACAGATAAGATAACAAATAAAAGCATCAGAAAAAGGACAGGACAGGAGAAAATGGAGATTCACATCAGAAAGATGCGACTAAAGTGGATGGGACATATAGCAAGAATGGAACAGGAGAGAAAAGAAAAACAAGCAACAATCTGGACTCCAGAAGGAAGACATGCTAGAGGAGGGCCAAGAAAGAACTGGATGGAGATTGTGCAAGAGGATCTGCAGGGTTGGAGATGACATGCAACGATGCTGTTGAGATGGCGATGAACAGCTCGTGGAGTGGAGAAACTACATAGACGAATGAGCAGATCTGCATGGGAAGGACGAAGGTCTAAGGTAAAGGTATGGCCGCATGTTTAAAAGCAGGTCTACAGTCTTATATATTGGGCCAGCACAGTGTTCATACACAGGAACCTTAAATGGTGTGGCACCCATTCAAACAGGCAGCAATGGTCAAAGACCTGAATTCATCAATTCACTGAAAATGAACTTGAGGTCATATGGCTACTACACAAAAACATTTACAGTTATTATCTAAGCACAGGAAGTGACACGACCGGTGTAAAATAGGAATGACGATTCATTACCTTCCCCTACAAATCACAGCTTGGTCCAATGGTCATGTTATACAAAGTCTTAGATGTTTAGCAGTGGAAATACAATATCGTCACCTCTTGATGTTTCTGGTCCAGCGTAGCCTTCTGGATGAGGTACTCCTGTTCGCGGACCTCGAGTCGCGCCGTCAGCGTCTGCTTCTCCTGCTCCCATTCTGCCTTGCGTCCCTGGACCATGATGTCGATCTGTCTCATCAGCTCCTGGATCTCGGACTCACAGCTCGACAGTACGCTGCTCTTCTTAATCAAACTGTCACCAAAGAAAACATGATGCAGAAAATCAAGTGAAACATTTAACACATGCATTCATTCAAATCAGCTATTGATATTGAGGCATGTAAACCAACAGAGTACAACAATTCTAACAGTCCAGGAAATGTCGTCTGCTCGACAAATCATTTGATCGGTGACTAACAGATAACCACCCAAAAGTGCCAACGAGAGATACTTAAACGATGCTAAACAAGGGCAATTGGCCCTTACCCAATTTGCTTAATTCACTGGCCTGAATTATACGCAGGCAATAAAATCTAATGTAATCCAACACTTTCAGCCACATTTTCATTGATGGCCACTTGAAATGACCAGTGAAAAATTTCATCAACTGCTGGACAAAACACATCAAAATTATATATATTAATTCATTTTTCGCATTGCCATAGCGCCCCTGCAAGTTTGCTACTCAGAGGCACTTCTCACTACAGTGCGGACACTGCATCGGAGTTTCACACCAAAGCGCACCAGCGACTGCGAGTGAAGGACTTGCTCAAGGTCCTTACGCGGTAGGTTGAGGTGGATTCAAACCTGGAACCCTCTTGCTCCAAGTCGCTGAACCCACCACTACACCACCACAACCCATGATCTTTCCAGTATGTATGTATGTCAGGGAAACAAGGAGTTAGATCATGGCAAGTTGTAAAAGTGTTTCCTCAGAATGGAGCTCAATAACATTAAAACACACATACTGGAAAGGCCTCTAGAGATATTTGCAACTATGACATTTTCATTGATGGCCACTTGAAATGACCAGTGAAAAATTTCATCAACTGCTGGACAAAACACATCAAAATTATATATATTAATTCATTTTTCGCATTGCCATAGCGCCCCTGCAAGTTTGCTACTCAGAGGCACTTCTCACTACAGTGCGGACACTGCATCGGAGTTTCACACCAAAGCGCACCAGCGACTGCGAGTGAAGGACTTGCTCAAGGTCCTTACGCGGTAGGTTGAGGTGGATTCAAACCTGGAACCCTCTTGCTCCAAGTCGCTGAACCCACCACTACACCACCACAACCCATGATCTTTCCAGTATGTATGTATGTCAGGGAAACAAGGAGTTAGATCATGGCAAGTTGTAAAAGTGTTTCCTCAGAATGGAGCTCAATAACATTAAAACACACATACTGGAAAGGCCTCTAGAGATATTGAAATTTAATAATTCAAACTGCTGGCAGAGCAAACATCAAAATATGCAATGCTCAAATGCAATAGTTGTTTAGATCCATATCAACTTCACTTACCGATCAGTTTGCAACCGATCCCACATCTTTGAAACTTTTGACACGTCCATTTTAAAATCCTTCTGTTATTTCTGCAAAATGAACAGTACAGATTCTGGTTATCTATCGTTTTTAGCGGAATAAATTATACCAAATTTTTTTATTGGCACAGCATAATTATTTTTCATCAATCCGGGTTTACTTTGGCATGAATCATTCTTATCCATAAGGCTTCAATTTAGGCAAGAAATCATTCAATCAAATAAGGTTCAATTTCCACACTAACTGTTTTATTATCAATCCAACTTCTATTTAAATAACAATTATTTTTCATCCATCCAGCTCCAATGTCAGCAATAATGTTTTCATAAATCCCACGCCTATTGAAGTAAAAATTCTTTTCATCAATCTGACTTCTATTTCGCAAGAATTCTTTTCGTCAATCCAGCTTGGGTCAATGTTAATGATGGCTCGGTAGCACGTAAACAGTATAGCCATCACAGACAGAGGCAAAATAGAGCGATCTGACCTTTGGCAATCGATAGCCCAATTATTCCGCTCACTTGTCAGTGGTCAAGAGACCATGAAAACGTATATTTTCATAAATATTATTAATTAATAAGCTTAAACAAGCTAAAGAATACAACAAAATCGATTGACCTTAAACACCTACCCACTGTTTATCAATTCAAACACAAATTGGATTAATTTCCAGCACCGAAACGATGGATTGCAAAATATTCTGTTTTGGAACGAATTTATAATGCTGGCTGACGTAGCCAACACTACTTCTAGCCTACTCTATTACTTACTTACTTAACTTCCACAACGGCTTATTTAGGTCTACCAAGTGTATATAATTGCACAATTTTAGTGTGCTCTTTAGCCTATTTAAACTTGTTGATATTTCTGAAAATATACGTTTCCAAGGCCTTCGAGGGGAGGGGCCGGTAGTGCATTGGTTTAACATGCTGGCATGGAAAACGAGAGGTAGCCTACCGAGATCGCACCCCATAGGCGAACGTGATTTGTAGGCTGCTATTAGCGCCGTGTATTGCAGGCTGTCCATTATGTTAGTAGTTAAGATTTACGTCTTCTGTAATTTGTGTTCTCGTGAATTTTTTCAATTACCGCGGATTGTTCAACAAAGAAAATGCCATTATTCTGATCAATGACTGACTTACTTATTTTCGCGGAAACATTGGGCAATCGATTGTCGTAGGTCAGTGGGCTCGGGGAAACATTGGGCTATTGATCGCCGTAGGTCAGACCGCTCTATTCTGCCTCTATCTGTGACGGCCATACTCTTCACGTGCTACCGAGCCGTCATTAACATCTACCCCAGCTTGCATGCCATCAACGCTAAATTCCCCTAAAACGAGAGATTACTCAGACTCTTTCTATGTACAATTGACTTAATATGAAAACTATGACAAGTTTGTATAAAAAAAACTGGCTTAACTGAACTAATAGGCGATGTTTTGTTCAACTAATCGAGTGTTATAATTATGTTGGTATTGAAGATATGTAGGGAGTTATCGTTTCTGTTTTGCTCTAGCACAAGTGTTTAAGCTGGTCTATATCTAACTGAATATACCTGCATTTAAAGTAATGACGACAATTAATTGCAAATGAAAGGAATAGAGAAAAGAGTATCCCATAATAGGACGACTTTGAAACTAAGTCATGTCTAATATTATATTTGTATACAATTTCTCCGCTTAAAACCAGATTACATATTTAACCAGAGTGCACACGTTTATTGCAGAGTGGTGTGGCCTTGGAACGACACCTTGTGGTCCAGAAATTAAATAAAGCGCTACTTAAAAGCCAGCAGGGCATCCGCTTCTTCACGAGCACTACTTTTGTGATCATAGAGTCTTACAGCGCCCAAAATGCAAAAGCTAAGGAACCTGCTTATGCACTGGCATTATGCCATTTAGTTAAGACAAGAAAGACGGATCATATGCCACTGATACATATATACTTCGTTTATTCAAGAAAAACTAAGTTGACACACCGCAACTTATTACATGAAACAAAAACAAAAAGTATTTTAAAGAAGTAAATAGGCTGAAGTAACGATTGTCCACAGAATTCAGGCTGGAAGCGAAAGATAGATTACTTTCTAGTTCTTAGAATTTACACTGCGAACAGTCTTAAAAAGAACACGAGAGATGAAATTAAAGTCATCTTTTCTAGGCAGTTCAAAGTTGTGTGGTCGCGAACGCAGAGCATAAGGCCTTTTAACAATAGGTGGAAATAGACTTCGGAGTACATGATTTAAATTCCAGATGACACACTTTAAGATGCCAGGTAAATTCGACTTCATGCGATGGTACGTATATTTCAGTTAGAAATGATCAAAGCTTTCAGGTGGCATTGCAGTGGTGAAATAGGTCAGAGGAAATTTCAGGATAGGATCGGTGAAAGAACAGTGTTTAAATTTAAAGACCGGTAGAGATTCAGCAAGAGATCAAACAAAGCTGAAACGATTCTCTATCTGTGGTTGGTCCAACAACTTGGAATGGGTTTCCCTTGACCATGCGACATCTCAAGTTGCTCTCAATTTCACAAACTGTTGAAGGCTGTATTTTCGCTTGATCTCGGCCGGGAGCGCCTCTGAGTAGGTACCTTGAAGGAGCGCTATAGAAATTCTGATTAATTGATTGGTTGACTAATTTCTAGAAACTCGATTGGTAGAATAATGAACTCAAATTGATTGCTCTTCTTTACGTATATCTTTCAACCTCTTCGAGCCTGCTACCGAAGCAGAAATTATCACCCTCATTCAGGCCTCTCAAAACAAGCAATGCGACCTTGACCCAATCCCAACATCTTTGCTAAAAGACTGTGTAGCCCTTCTTGCTCCCACGATAACCAAGCTCATAAATCTGTCACTCTCAACCGGTACCTTCCCTACGCTTTTCAAAGACTCAGTTGTTAAACCACTTCTCAAAAAACCATCTCTGGACAAAGAACTCCTATCCAACTATCGTCCAATTTCAAATCTGTCATTCTTATCCAAACTCTCCGAACGGATTGTCCTCTCTCGTCTCAACAGTTACCTCATCTCCAACAATCTTCTAAACCCAAACCAGTCTGCCTACACTAAGCATCACTCTACCGAAACACTCCTGGCCTCGCTCTACAACAAGCTTGTGATGGCGATAGGCCGTCAACAAGTCTCTTGTCTGTGCCTCTTAGACATCTCTGCAGCCTTTGACACAATAGATCATGCTATTCTTCTCAATCGCCTCTCCTCTGTCTTTGGAATCTCTGGCACTGCCCTCTCATGGATCAAATCATACCTTTCCTCACGCTCTTTCATCGTTAGCGCTTCTGGTCACTCATCTAATCAACAAATCCTCACCTGTGGTGTCCCTCAAGGTTCAGTCCTTGGTCCTCTCCTGTTCATTCTCTATACCTCCCCACTCAGCAAACTCATTTCATCATCCTCTGCTGATCATCACCTCTATGCCGACGACACTCAACTATTCATATCTTTCTCCCCTCGCTCCTTCTCAGACGCACTAAATCAGCTACGTAACACAATCACTCAGATTTCAGCCTGGATGACCGCTAATCTGCTCTGCCTCAACCCCTCAAAAACAGAATTTCTCATCATTGGCCTACGCGAGCAATTAAACAAACTAGACTATCCTTCTGACTTTTCTCAAACAGACCCAACTCTTCCTACGCCATACTCTTCTCCTGTCCGCAATCTCGGAGTCATTTTTGACAAAAACCTTACTTTTTCTGACCACATCACCCAGCTATCCCGCACCTGCTATATGCACATCCGCGACCTCCGTCGATTGCGTCCAATTCTAAATTACAAGACCGCCTGCACAATAGCCACCTCAATAGTTCATTCCAAACTCGACTACTGCAATTCGCTCTTCCATGAAATAGATTCTCTTCAAATTAAACGCCTCCAAACTATCCAGAATGCTCTTGCCCGCGCAGTCACTAAGACGCCCAAACATCACCACATAACCCCTGTTCTCAAGTCTCTTCATTGGCTAAAAGTTTCTCAGCGCATCCATTACAAAATTGTTTCTCTAACCTACAACGCTCTTCAAACCTCTCAGCCCTCCTACATTCGTCAACTAATCACCATCCAACCGCACAGGTCTACGCGCTCATCAGCATATCTTTCTCTCTCTCGGCCTCCAGTATCATCCTCTCTGAAATTCTGCGACCGCTCCTTAGTCTATGCTGCACCAGCTCTTTGGAACGGACTCCCAACATACCTCCGCATGTTCGCTCACCCTCCTATCTCTCCTGCAGTCTCACCTCCAAACAATAATTCAACCTCTCCTCCGCTTGCACTCTCCTCTGCTGCATTCCATTCACGACTGAAAACCGAACTCTTCAACCTATCCTATCCAGATTCCAATCAGGTTCCATCACCCAACCACCACCATCACCGACAACCACCGTAGCACCACGCTGTCTCCTCGGCTTGACCTCCCCGGATTTTGACCTGGCACCGGAACGAAAACGGCAGCTCTGGCTATTGCGGACTTGATTTGATATAGCGCCGGTGAATAAGCTGGTCTCCCTGACGTGGCTTTTGTGGGCGCTGAGAAATTCTCGAAGACTTACATTACATTACATTACATAGCTGTATCGGCCAAGTAGTCTATGATATTAATCTCCACTATCCACCCTCAAATACTAAAAATTATACTTTAGAATCTAAGCCTACTCTTCGCCCAGTCTTTGACACATACCACAATTTAATAATATATAATATGTTGAAGAGGCAAACTTTAAAGTCAAATTATCACGTCTTCTAAAAACTTGTTTTATTGCTGCCAATTAGTTAAAAAAAAATAAATCTAGCTACGGTTCAAATCATTTCGGTGTTTCCGGTTGAACTAAAACCCGAATTTTTTTACAGACACACGAAAGCGATGATTTATCAGCCACGAATCTCAAATAATTTACAGTAATTCGACGCTCTGGAACATTTGCATTTGATCGGTTCTGTTGTTTTTATTGGAACGACATAGCACAATTAGAAAATAATCTTTTAGAGCCGTTGTTTGCAGTTTTACGACGCTGTTGTTGTTAGGGCTAATTTCTTCAGCTGTCGCAGCAGCTAAGGTAAAATATCTGCTTTGCATATCAACATGTTAAGTTCTAACTGTTGTATTGATAGTATCTAAGTTAGCCTATTTAAGGCAGACACTGAACGGCACTTATTGATAAAGTTTGACGGAGTCAACCCGAATTCCCGATGACACTGAAAATACATAAAAACCTGAATTCTCGAAAATAGTTTTAGAATAGAAAGCGGCTGAATTCCCGAAAGCTAAATATCAGAGTTAAATTGAATACATGGCATAAAAGACCTATTAAGTGTTGCTTATCATACAGTTTACTGTCTAAAACAACATTGAGTCATAGTAGTTTTCATTGCCTCAACGCTGCTGTGGTCTGCATGAATCCAAGAAAACTAATTAATTCCTGAAAGTGATGAAAACCTAATTCCTCTAAATAGTATCTACCAGCATTCGAAGCCTAAAATTAATATTATTTAGTTGGCTTATCTCTAGAATAGTGTATAGAGAAAATATCCAGAAATTTAATGAAGTTAGTTTTCGCAGGTAAGTTTATTTTTTCTGAGTGGAAAGGTTTTGAGTATCTGGTGGAAATTAATCTGGGGTTGGGGTCTCAGGGGTTTGCTACATAACCCATAGTTAATTAAAATCATGTAAGACTTATGAATTATTAATATTATATTTTTATTTAAAAAACTGAGTTACACGTGATCATCAGCCAGACAAAATTAGTATGGAATGTGGCATGTATCCAGAACTACCGATGATGATAGCCCTTGGCCCCTTGCCCATATAAAGTGCTTGCATACCAATTGAATGCAACTGCTTTGTTATGAGCACTGTGCTTGAATCAAAGGGACAGTGAAAGTTTACGGTTGCCAGTTTCATAAGAGTCGTGTTTGTTATAACTTTTCTGATTTTCACTCAGATTTGGAGGATATTATGTGGTACACTTGGTTTGAAATAATTATTTTAATTGCTGACTGATGGTTTGATGGTTTCAGTGTTGCGATTTGAACGTGGTCTTGCTGTCAAATAATGATATTTGACTCGAGATGAATTCAACTGCCGGTACTTTGAAAACAACACAAAAGAGAACGTTATTTGTTAGGTAGAGAAAGTTTAACACAATTCTATGCAATGTAAAACAAAGTATATTTCTCGCATTTGCTGTAGCACCCCTTCAGACTTTCTACTTAGAGACGCTCCTGCCTACTGCGTGGACACTGCATCGAAGTTTCACGCTGAAGCGGGCAAGCAAGTGCGCAAGTCCAACCTACTAGTTGGTGGATTGACCTTCTGAATCCACCCTTGATGTGTACTGTGATGGTGATTATTGATGATTAGGATGACTACGATTGTCAGAATTAAATATTGTAATATTAATTGTGATAATGATGAAGATATCATTGATGATGATGACTACAATAACATTGATGATGAACAACCATGATGTTGAGACTAAAGGAAAGGCCTCTGACTGTTTTTGTCGTCCAATGGACCTAACTATTTATATGAACTACTCAAGTCTCTCTCCTTAAGATTTGGTCATGCCTGAGTCTGGAGTATCTCTGAATAGTTATCTTGAAGGGGTGCTATATAAATTTCATAGATAGATAGATGGGTAGATAGATTAGGGTGACCATACGTCCCGGTTTTCCGGGACATGTCCCGGTTTTTTGTGGTGCGTCCCGGTGTCCCGAAGACTTTGGCAAAAGAGCGAAATTGTCCCGGTTTTTGACAAGAAGGAAAGTTGGATGTTGAAAGCGTCAGTTTTTGGCCTATTTCAATTAGGCTACAGAACAAAGAGTAACTTGTAACCCAAAAGGAAGTCGTAACGAAAGAGAAGTTGTCAATTTATATGGAGTATTATATTGCATCTTTAATATAATTATAGTCTAGTGAGTTTAGTTAATGGATTTTAAGAATTATCAGAGCGTAACGACTAACGATAAAGTTTTGAATAATAGGCCTATTATTTTAGTGGCGACACTATAGTCTATGTTGATTTCGGCAGGTCATATGTCAGGGTCGTAATTGGGATTTGCATAATGCAAGTCATGCATGTCAGCACTGAAATAGTAGCGCAATTCTTTCAGTTGAAACGCTGCCATTGTAACGTGGAAATTTAAAAATTCTGATGATTCACAGGTTTAGGGACAAATACCCTCCTCCCCACACTTAAATTTGTTTTCCTGCACGATCGATCGTTCCCTCCCCCACAAACCTTAAATCTTCTTCTGCACTAGATTAGGCTACACACTGAGCGGTGACTCAGATAATTTCTCAATCATGAATGATTGCTATACTCATGCAGTGCTCTGACGACTACATAAGGTTGTATAGATTTCTACACTGAAGTCTATGCTCATTTGCTCACCTTAAAATTTAACTGTGATGACACCTGCATCGCTAGGCCCCTATATTTGAAAAGCATTCATAGTACAAAACTTAACCTTAAAAAATTCTCTTCCGAGAAATATCAGTAACTTTTAACTTCGTCGAAGTATGCAGTAGGCCCATGCTATAAACAACAACAGCCTACTATAGTTAGGCTATACTGTTGAATGGATTATCGTATAGACTATAGAGCTATAGACCTTTGTATAGCCTATACTCAGGTATTTGCTTGTTTGTTTATTTGTATGCGCACTTGTTATAGCGCTTCTTCCAGCCTTCAACCGCTACTCAGAGGCGCTCCCGACTACAGCGCGGAACACTGCATCGGAGTTTCACGCCAAAGCGCTGAGCAATTGCGAGTGAAGGACTTGCCCAAGGTCCCTATGTGGCGACTTGAGGTGAATTCGAACCTCGAATCTTCCGGCTTCAAGGCAACGACGCCACCACTGCGCCACCGCGCCCCACGAGTAGTTAAAGATTAATTACAATTGGCAGTTTTCCAAAAAGTGTCCCGGTTTTTGATGGCCAGAAAATGGTCACCCTAAGATAGATAGACATGGATGTAAATAGATACAATGGGTGATGATGATGATGATTCTGGATCAGTGGTGATGACACAATGAAAATATTGGTGATGATACTTACTGACTATATAATCAGTATGATAATATTGGTGATGATACTTACTGACTATGTAATCAGTATGATTGATGATACTTACTGACTATATGATTAGTATTATAATATATTGGTGATGATACTTACTGACTATATATAATTAGTAGTAGTATTAGGTACTATAGTAATAATAATAATAATAATACTAGTAATGATAAGACCATTTTTATATCTGATGTGTGTTTTGTCCAGGGCTTTATTTGATTATGAGCCTGGCAGGGACAGTGATTTGCCAGGCAGGGGCCTCAGCTTCAAGCACGGCGACATTCTCCATGTCGTCAATGCTAGCGACGATGAATGGTGGCAAGCAAAGAAGCTTGTTGGCGATGCTGCTGACCAAGGTGTTGGAATAATTCCCAGCAAGAAGAGGTTCGTTCTAGATTTATCTTCAAACTAACTGTAGCGCCTGTTTACCATACCTCACTGAATCTAGGATTTTGTGGTTGCAGACAGTCTACATAGATTCAGTGATAATGGCTTACAATGATATGCAGGTTCTGAAGCTCAGATGGCTTTCAATGATCTGCAGGTTCTGAAGCTCAACTGTCAGGCTGAAACCTGCCAATCGCAGAATAGGTAGATCTGAAGTTGCAATATCAGAGCAGCTTTATGGATACACCAACATATTTGACCTGACATGCTATGTGTAACGTTCAGCATGCTGGATTGTCGGTAAAAGCAATAAAATGTTCAATCGCTTCATCAAGGTAGAAAGCTAAATTTGAAAATATCTGTTTGACTTGTGTTCGTGAGAAGATCAGACAGTGGGGGATAGGACTTACAACTTTTTCTCATATGGCTGAGTTTAAGCAGAAATAGTTAAGAATGCATCATACCCTCTTGGGACTGGTGTGACGACTGCACCTCTTCCTACATTGAGCAGGCTCTGTTGAAGGATATTGCAATTTCTATTTAAACCAGAATCTCCTTTAATTCGTAGAATTGAACGGAAAGAGCGGTCACGATCACGGAACGTTAAGTTCGTCGGTAGAGAGTCGGACAGCACCGGGGTAAGTTTTCCGATGGAATCTTATCTGTAACTTCTGAGTTGTGTTTCCACCAACATTCGGATTTGTTCTAATCTGTTAAGTTTTTCTAATGCATTATTATATAATCTAATATCTAGATTTTGTATACCTAACGAACATTGGGAACAAGAAAAGCAATTGTTTAATCACTTTCTTATGAAATCTATTCTCTAGCTGTATTTTTCATTGATGTTTTTGTGTTATCTAATCCATGCTTTATGTTTCTTCTATGTACTTATATAATTATATCTCTGGACTATATTTCCCTTACAGTGTAATCTGATGTGATATGATATCATCTTTTTCTTGGGTAGAGTTACCTTGAAACAAAATGGAGTAATTTGACCTATTCTGTTAAATAGTTGTTTAATCATAGAGGTCTTAATTAGAGAGCAATTGCCAACTAAGTGCTTTAACCCGAGAATTGAAATCTTTGAGCATGTGTGTAATCCTGGTTTCTTATTTTTCTGCACACTACTTGGCTGTAGCTTTGCTTTAGATGACTTGCTGATTACTTCTGCTAGGCTTTGCCAACAGAAAAGAAAAAGCGAAACTTTTTCGGGAAGAAGCTTCATTTTACAAAAAGCAAGGAGCGGAGTAAAAGCGAGAACATGCTGAGTGCGGAGCAGAGCAAAGGTACGAACAGCTTAGTTTGTACAGATTTCCTTTGTTGATGTTAACGAGAAACTTACGAGTTGTAGTGGTGAAGTCTGCTGAAAGCCAAAGCATCAGCCGTTGTAAGCCCAATGAGAGGTTGAAGTAAACAAGATCAGATTCTATGAATCTTATCATTGAAGTGAAAATTAGTTGAATTGCATTATGCCCTGGAAACAACGTTGCTAGAAAATGATGTGAGGTTTCATATATCATGCCTTGCTCCATGTGATTAAGTAAGTAAGTATATTCTTTATTGCTCCACCTGCAAATGCACAATGGGTGACATACAGCATCATTACAATTGATTTAAGTAATAAATGATAATAAAAGATATAGATTAAATTATATGATAAGTGATATGTCCAAAACAGTGTAAATAAAAAAGTTATCTATACAGCATCCTGGTGATGAATCCGTTATCAATTAACGAATCACGGCATGGCATCTCTAGATAATGTGGGCGAGGTCTAAGGGGGGAGTATCCAGTTACACGTTCTGGTGGGAGAAGGTCGTGGAGGACATGCCCAGGGTCGCTGAAGATAGCATCAAAGAGCGTTAGAACACAACATGTTAAATGTGGGAGTATTAGTATTGCTAATTTAGCAGACTTGAACCAGTCAGATGACGGTTTGAATGAGGAAGTATGAATGATGGTTTAAATGAGGAAGTTTGAATGCTAATTGTTGCGACCCTTCGTGGTTCTGTGTTTTTTTCTGCATTTAGTAGAGTCCTCGTATTGGTAGTGACCTATTCAGTCTATATACCATTACTGTTTCACCACTTACCTTATCTTTTTGATTAGATACAATTTCATATTTGTTTCTATTACCTGAACCTTCATAGAAGAATTGCTGCTCTTCTCATTACTTGACTTTTCTTTTTAAAAGATTCTTTTATCATTTGACTTTTTACTGTTTGGTCTGACCATTTCAACACAAAGCTACCACTTGCCAATTTTCTATCGTACCTCGTAAACATAACTTAACTGAGAGACCAGGCAATTATGAGTTTGGTTAAATTATGTTTTAGGAGCAGTCAGCGAAGAACAGAATGTTCTGTCATATGAAGTTGTCATCAGGCAAGAATGTAAGACTTTCATGTTTGCTTGAAGAGTTATTAATTCATTAATTAATTCGTTCACTCATTCATTCATTCATTATTGCATTAATACCCAACAGTGCATTGAATAAGGGATTGCTGGTTCGGCAATGTCTGCTTGGTATTGCCCCAGACCACATGCAAGAGCTCTGTTGCCTCAGGTATCCAAGGCCACTGCTCCCTATGTTCTACACAGAAGGGAGTGCTCGTCTTTCCATTCGCACGAATTGCAACTGTGCCTTTTCCGTGATGGGTCCAGTTGTCTGGAATGGGCTCCCACAGAAGCTTCGTCTGTTTCCTGGGCTCTTACTGAAGCATTTTCATTAAACGCAAAACTGCTCTTTTTGCTGTGCTATAGCCAAGGTTGCTTCTGAGCAGCCTCTTGAAGAAGCACAATATAAATTCTGGAATTATTGAATGAATTTAATTAATTGCCTGTCAACTCAAGATGGGAATGCTTTGAGTCTGCATGTGTGCGGAAAACCACGAGTAATGACTAGTCTAGTTGATCTGATCACAGCTTTTCTGCTGGTGAGGGAGGATGCAGATTCAATAATCGTGTTCAGGCACGAAATTGCCAATTCTGTGCTGAAGTGCAGTCAAACCAATCAATCATTCAATCAATCATTCATAGGCATCAAGGCTAGTGTAGGCAGCACTTTGGGAGGAACTTTAAAAGGCATGATGCATTGATGTTAAATGTTTAGCTACCTGCTTTGAATGTGGCTTGAATACATTCATGCCTTCATTTGTTCAGGGCTTTTTGCAGCCATGTGGTTGGGATGTAAGGATTTTAAAATGTGCAAAAAATTCAGTTGATGATTTTTCTGCTGTGGTGCCTTCACTAGGGCATAATTGAGACATTCTTTCAGTCATTGATGAACTAATTTGCTATTTGTTTTCACGAATTAATGAATTCATGCATTATTTTATTGAGAGCTACTACATACTAAACTAAGGCGTTTTTAGACGAACGAGCTTTGAAACATGTACATTGTACAAGTTTTGTTGGCATTTTTGTGTGTTGTCTTTACTTAAATGCATTTGTTGCAGTTATTTTCCGACTTGTCTTTATGTAAAATTTGTAGTGAAGTGTTATCATTGTTTTAAATTTGTAGCGAAGTATGCCTGACCAGTTATCATTGTTTTGAATTTGTAGTGAAGTATGCCCGGCCAGTTGTACTTCTTGGGCCACTCAAGGAACGAATCAGCGATGACCTACTTGCAGAATTTCCCAACAAATTCGGAAGCTGTGTACCACGTAAATGCTGTTCTTAGTTCCCTGTTCTTTGTTTCGTTACTTCTTATTAATTAATTAATTAATTAATTTATGATGTGATGTGATACAGTCTTGTGGGATATGGATATTTGGTATGATACAGTTATGGTACAGTTATATGACAATAAATATTCTTAGCTCTTCTTCAGTTGTGTCTTCATGGCTTTGAGAATAGATTTGCTGTTTTTGTTGTTTGTCAATTGTTATAAGATCAGTTGAAAGCAAACCACTTATCAGTCTTCAGAAATACAGATTTTTATAAGGTCCAATCTCATAATTTTTGTTGTCATCACTGTCTTCGTTTTCAAAACATACGCATCTTCTATAGCATGTGCTTTGAGAACCTTCATTATATATTCAATATATTGACTGAATAATTTAGTTTGTTTCTTTGAGCATTTACTGATGACTAAATGACAGCTGTGACTACTGAGAATATCAGCTTATGATCTAGGTCACTTATGAATGGATGTATGCACAGTTGCACATCTCTGAAATTTGCCAACACCACAGCAAAGCTGCATCAGGGAACCTCTTGGTTATCTATGTTTCGAATTGCTTTCTCATTGTTGCTTTACTTCTGCTCTCCATGACCTAAATGAGCGTTTGATCTAGTTTTGCCAACAGATTTTAGTTTCATTTGAAGTTACCTCAATTGATGCCATGCATGTGCCTCATTATATTAATGTTGCTTCTCATTCAAACGCTTCGTCAGCTGTACTGTTTTCCTGCAGAATTCAGAAAAGATTTAAACTGGCTTGTTTTACTGGCCTGTTGAAACCCTCACAATGAACACCCCTACCTACCATCAGGGACGAATCCAGGGAGAAAATCCGGCCATGGCTCCCCCCATTTAGAGATTTCTTTATTTCTCACCAGCTGTTCTGGCGTGGGAAGTGGACACTGGACATGGTCCCCTCCCATCAATTTTGTAGGCCCTCCATGTTAGGTTTGTATAGGGTTTCAAGAATACAGTAGGAAAGGTGACAGAGAAGACAGATACCGTAGTAACAGGTGAAAAAGTACTGTATGACTAAAAAAGGTCATCACTTATTTTGGCTGGGAAATGATATGGTTTTCCGGGAAATGGTATGTTTTTTGTTCGAGATTTCAACCAGACGACTAAAAAAAGGTCATCAACTATTTTTGCGGATAAAATGGTGCTTCTTTCCTGATAATTCAACAAAATGACAAAAAAGGTCATCAGATTTTTCGTTGATCAAAGACGATTTTTTACCAGTCCCAACTCAAGACCAAAACTTTTGGTCCCCCTTAGAAAATTTCTGTATCCACCCCTGCCTACTGTCAACCATTACTCTCCTTGCATCCTGCTATGCAGTCTGATATCTTCAGGTATGCGTCTTTTGGTTGAGCTTTGATGTTGTACTGTCATGGGCTCTCATGCATTCCATTTTGCTGCCCCAAGGAACGAAACAGACTATCAATGTTTTTCCGAAGTTTTAATTCTTTCTCTTCTTTTAGGAAATGCCTAAAAACTTGCTATTTTTCACTGACCTTCAAGAATTTAAGTATCTAATAGCTCCTCACCTGGTAAATGACTAACCATTAATGCCTCCAATTTGCTTTTCTGTATTACATTGGGTGCATGAAAAATATTTTTGATGATGATGATACTAATGATAGAAGTTATTACCATAGATTTGATTCCTTGAAGAGGTGCTATATAAATATTTGAATTAATGATTAGATTAGTTCATTAATCTTCTGATGCTCTTCAGACACCACAAGGCCGAAGAGGGACGGAGAAGTGGATGGACGAGAGTATCATTTCGTCAACTCACGTGAGCAGATGGAGCGTGATATACGCTCGTCCCTCTTCGTAGAATCTGGAGAGTTCAGCGATAATCTGTATGGAACGAGTGTGCAAGCGGTTCGAACGGTTGCAGAGACAGTGAGTGAAAACCAGCACACCTTGTCACTTTTAATTTATCTACTTGTGAGGTAATGGGGGAACTTATCATTAACTCGCCATATAATTGCAAATAAGATTGTATTGTAATACTTTGAAATGTTTTTCTCTCTAAGCAGACTGACTTTTGTAAAATTATCTGATTTACAGATTGCTTATCCTCACTGATCTCTGTCCTTTTGTCTTTGGACTCTCACTGTCTCAACTGCTTCAATCCAGTATTTGATTTCAGAATGTGATTTTAAGCATAGACAAGCAACATCAATTGATACGTTACAAGTGCATTTCGATAATGACACGGAAAAAGTTTCCAGATTAAATCAGATTTATAAACACTGAATGATCGTGCTTATAGAAAACTTAATTAATTAAACTGCGAATGGTCATATGAAGCAGTTGAAGTATGGATATTGAATTATTTAAGCTTTATAACATAACTTCATTATTTTTCTATCTGCTATTAGCTCAATATATACAGAGCTCATATGCAGTTATGTACATATCTGATCATTTATTCAGCTTTTTTAAGAACCTCCCAGCTGTGTCAAACATGGCTTTCTAATAGATCTGCAGTTACTGTCTAGCTATTATTAGAGGTATTTTGGCAGAGCATTTGTACATTTAGTGGAAGTGGATCTAGAAAATGGGTTTTCCAGAATGATTCTGCAGGTTCCTCTCGTGCATTGTCCAATGCACAAGAATTCGGCGGCAATTCTCCCACATCATCATCATATGTAGCCGCACAGGGGCAGCTAATTCCCATGGGCTACAGAATGCAACGATTGAGTGCTGACTCTCATGAGACTGGGATTGAATGCTCTCCTTGAACATAGATCATGTAGTTGTTGTGGCTGCCAATGGCTGCCGTACACATCGAGTTGCTGGTGGTTATCAATTCCTCCCAGACTTTCCCAAAGTTTTGAACAAATTATGCCACGGTTCTGAAGTATGTCTCTTTGGGACCATCCTGGCTGATCCTGGCCTTGTTCTACATTGTCTGTTGCCTCCAACCAAACCTCTAGTTTACATACAGTCTGTGTCCACATGCTCATGGCGGAATGTTTACATGGTGCAGGAGCGTGGTACATGAAAAATTTATTATTATGATTAATTTTACTATTTGAATGTACATCTATATGCAGTTAGCAGTTCGTTTTAATGATGGATATATTTACTTAATTATTTTAATATAATAATAGTAGTAATAATAATTAATATAATAATTATAGTAATAGTTACAGCTGTAGTAATTACATGATAAAATGTGATATTCTGCACATAAGTTCCATAAGTCTATGGGAATTACTACTGCGAGCTTTGTAGGACGTTTTCTTTTATCACCTTTTACAGACAGATCTGTTGAGGACTTGTGTGTTTCCAGCTATCCATGATTTTAAGTGACTTGATAGATTTATCATGATATTAATATCTGATTAATACTGATAATGATGATCATGATAATGATTCTGATTAGTGAGTGGTCTGCATCTGTTCCAGGGTAAACACTGTCTGCTCAACGTTAGCGCCAACGCTATTAAGCGCCTCCAGCTGTCGGGTCTCCATCCAATCGCGGTCTACATCAAACCGAGATGTATTGAATCGGTCATGTAAGCACTCTCACCTTCTGCTGCAGTCGATCCCAATTTTTGGACCCAAGATGGCAGTGGATTTTTAAGAAATATATGCTGTTTGTTGGAAAAAAATTATTAAGCAGAAATGCATCACTTGGTGCAAGAAATTACTGGAATATAATTGTATAGGGGCTTCATGGTAATATTTAGTAAACAATCTGGTACGATGAGCGCTGGAATGCTGTGCGCTTGCTTCCTGCTAGCCTCCCAAAGGTCTACTCGATCTCCCATTAGACAGATGGCATTGGTAAAACTGAGCGGTAGGACGTAATTGGCGCCTTGCACGGCTGACGACAGTTAAATTTGAATGCTGTACTAGCTTCTGATCATCCGTTCATACTATGAATTATGATCATCCGATCATACTGTGAATTATGATCATACTGAGTTGTGTCGGTTTGTGAATAAAGATTATTATCTACATTCATTTTAAGTTTTTGATGCATCTCTAATGTTGCCAGGTGAGGAATGCACGTTTGCCTACTTGTAAGAGCTTTGTTGTGTTGTTCGGGTTTCTCTTTTTACACGCACTTTGACAATGGAGCATCGTGACCATCTAAATGGTATTTGAGCCATCTGTAAATTGGAATGGCCTCCTCTCAAAATATAAATATTCTTCTGGCCATTCTAGCAGTTCTCTTATCTATATGGGAAGATACATTTGCCTTTTTACAGCACTTGAAACTCTTGTTATTTGCCAGGTCTGACCGAAGATTGCCTCTTCTGAGTAGATTTATGAATAGCTGCTCTGATTGAAAGAATGAATAAATTCGTGCTTGATTATGTGAATTATGAACAGCTGGGTCTGTTTCTAGGGAGTGGAATCGGAGAATTACCGCTGACCAGGCGCGCACTACTTTCGAACGTGCAATGCGCCTCGAACAGGAGTTCTGTCAAAGCTTTACTGGTTAGTAGGGTTCATTGTCATGACGAGTCTTGTCTAAGCTAACGACTTCTATTGTACTTTTATTATAATGCAAAAGACATCAATTGATATAATTTGCCTAAAGTGAAACTTTTAGTTGAAAACAACATTTGGTCTGTTGGCACAGCCCAATTGAAATCCTGTAGATGAGGGAAATGCCAGGTGATGGGGATAGTATGCACAATTGGAACACAAAGGTTTGTTAGACTATTCAAGCAATGCAACAATAATCTGGCAGATGTGTTTTTAGTTGAGAATTGACTTACAGTGAGAAACTGAAGATTGCATTGAAACCGACCTAGCTTTGTCAAAGAATACAGATAATTGCTGTCCCCTAAATATGTCAGGGCAACAGACTTTGTCCCCTTCATTTTCTGATAGGCCTCTTGAGATCTGTGACGGTCACATATATGGCATAATTGATGGCAGATGACAAGACTTTTTTTTAAAATTTCCCTGTTTGATTCACTCTACATTCGGTGACCATAAATTATAAATGCCATATTTTACTGTGCATTGCTTTATCTTTCTGATAACACTGTATAATAATAATAATTTTCATTTATTCAGCAGTCCGGTTGACAGACCGCAACCGGTTTCAGTATGGTTATGCAGTTATCTTAATTAACATCAATTTTAACTATTAACAGTACAGACAGCCTGCAAATACCAGGGTGCTAATAGCAGCCTACAAAGCCCATCTATCCTACGGGGTATGATCCTGAAGGCTTTATCTTTATTTGTAATCTTTGATTTTGTACTTCATGTTATATTGCCTTTTTTAATACCTTGTGATACCTTGCTGTTTTTGCAAGCAACTTATGATTCCCTACTTTTTTATGAGTACCTTACAAGAGAACTTGCGTTTTTTGTAGCCATTATAACTGGTGATACACCAGATGACATCTATGCCAGAGTCAAGGAATGTATAGCGCTTCACTCAAGCCCAATGGTCTGGGTTGCGTCCAGCGAGAAACTCTGATCACCAAACTGTGACCGCTCTCTGTACCATCCAAGAAGCAGTCCTGATGATACAACATGCCCTCAATCCCTCATGATATTTAGGACACAGATTGTCGATCAACATGTACAGATGTCCATGAGATGTCCATGGTCGATTTTCCCGATTTTTGTTTGGGCATGACGTCATGCTTTTATTTGACGAACTGCACGGGTTTAACTTGAGAAATGTTCCAGCGGCAAATATGCGCTTCTTATGATTTCGTCGCTAGTGGGCGTGAAAGTGATTTGCATTCGATCGAGGAAGCTGTTCGTTGGCACTGTCATGTCTTATCCAAAGATTTTAGTCGATTCGTAATCTGATTATTTTGTGTTTATCTGGCACACTCGTTCGCACGTTTTAGTCGTGATTGTTTCAATGTTACGGTGCCAAAGAAAGGGATGAGCTGTGAGACAATTGTTTTTGATTGACCTCATCTTTTCGCTGGTCTAATGCTAGAACTATTTTTAACGGGCGTTTCTAATCCATGTAAATACTTGACTTTAGATAGTAGATGATTTAACAACGGACCTTTTCCTGTAACTTATTCGTTTTTGTACATCTCACGGACTATGAATTTATTTGCACGGCAGTTGATGTAGCCATCATTTTTAATTTGCTTGACATATCAGGCTTGTAGCTTCCTGATTCTTTGGCTGAAAATGTTCGTGGCAATTAGTCAAGTAGGCTAATCTCTGTGTTAGTGAATGTGGCCTGTACAGGACAATGATTTGCTGGAAGGTTTTCTGTTTCCCAGCGTTGTAAGTTTTAGCTGTTCGTGTTGATGCCAAAATTTGTGCCATGCCATCTGACGTAATGCGGTGCTGTTGCAGATTATGTAGATTTTATGTTGAGGATTATTTTATAGACTCCCAACTCTGTAGAGTATAGGAGATTTTTTAGTCATTTTAACAGGTTTGCAATGGCCGCTGCAATGCCCTTTCGTCAGCGCCATTGTCACGCGAGCTGGTCAAGTGCACAGAGTATTTAATTGGAAATGTAGCACTGATTTGTACTCAGAAAATAGTTGTATATGATGTATGATTAGTTGATTACGCTGTTTCTCTGCTTATGCTTGAAGCAGAGGAATAGCATGGCTTTTTTGCAATTGAATTCATTTGTTTAAAGATGTCAATTTTTTATTATTTTGTTTATTTGTGATGGGATGAACCGTCAGGAATTGACAGATTGGTCACGTATAGGAAGTCTCTGTAAAATCCTAACCCAGTTCAAAAGGCAGATTGCAATTATTATTACTTTTGCCTCAATAAAGTGACGAGCCCAAAAGATTTAAAATGGTGTGGACCGTAGAAATAGCAATATTGAATCTTGGCAAAATTGTTACAACATTCTGTTCCTCGTGTTTTACTCCATGTGTACTTGAAACTAATTATTATTAAGTTTTGCAGTTGTACAGTATACATGAAAGTTTTAAATGTCCTACTGTTGTTATTAATGTTACATATTAATATATAATTATTATTATTCCTTTTAGTAGCATTATTTCTTATGTTAATAATATTAATATAATCTGGCATTTGTATGTATGAAGGTTTTAAGCATTCTGTTAAATTCTTATTTTATTTTATATATTTTTTATATTATTATACGTTTCTGTTATTATTATTATTATTTTTATGTTCATTATTATTGTTATTATAGTGTGGCATCACTTGTACTTGGGATTTTTGTGCCAAATTATTTAGATATGTAGTGAAAAATATGAGAAGTACAACCAGGTTGAGCAAATCCAGTTTACAGTTGTTTGAATGTTTTGTGACAGTAAAACAAAGAATCAAAAAGAGTTTTCACGTTGTTGAGATTTTTGATCATTTTGCCACCATATGAGTTCCCAGGTAACCATAACCATAAATTTTATTGAAACCCGAGTAACAGTATTGACATCAAAAAAGCACAACTACAGTAGAACACAAACTATCTACAAGGGATAACATGCATTGCTGTGTGTACACTTCTGAGCAAGGAGCAAATAAGATGCCATGTATAATTGACATTCAAGGCTTGGTTTTTTACATCATGTCATATTGGGTGAGTAGTGTCAGAGGTGTCAACTTGAGGAGTTACTTTGCCACTGCACTTTTTACCAAGCATGGTTGGGTTTCAGTGGCGGTGCTACCTTAGGTTGTCTTTTGCTCTTGACCTGCCTTATGACCTACCAAAAATCCTTTGGAATCTTTAATATCTTCTGCACGTTTGATTTCTTCGACCTGCTGAGTAACTTTCATGACGTTGACTCGAACTGATGAAATTGTATGGCTGGTGCTGCTACTGTTTGATTTATTATTCAGACCGTTATGGATTAAAGCCCACTGAGCAGAATTTATATGAAGACCTTGGCTAAGTTGTTTGCTCATTCTCATCTCATGTAATCTGACTTTTGTGGATATATATTACTTAAGGATAACAAATATATAATTAAATTAAACGTGCAACATATGATCCTTCCTTCCTTGCTTGGGCTTTTCAAAACTTCACAGACTGCACTTGCCAATCTGTGAACCATACTAGGCATCTATATTGATTTAAGGTTACCATGTTTGTGTGCTGCTCTGTTCTCATGTATCCAATGCTTTTCAATGCAAAATACACGTTGATACATTTGAGGCCAACTATATATGGGTTGCTGAAAGATTCTTCAAACTTCTAAACCATGCTTCTATGAACAGTTTTTTTAAATTGGTATGTCAGCAGGCTGTATGTACTTCTCTTGGATTGACGGTATTGTGCTAGTATGGTGCTTGTCTTTAGGTACGGTATTTGACTTTCAGGAGGTAGGCTGTGATGCTTTAACGGCAAGGGCATGCAGTATGTTTCTTAAACTAAATGTTCTTGAACTAGGGTATACTGGAGCCTCCTTATGTGCACTATAGAGTGTGTGAAATTCTTCCAATTTTCTAGCCTACCAGGTGCAGAGATTGTTGCATTTGGAGAGCAGATAAAGAATCGTATCTTGATGAGATTGGGTGATAACAGCATTGTGTTGTAAGACAAGATTAAATTTTGGTACTTTACGTTTGGACTGAATTCATGCTATAGAGAAATGTGATGTAACGAGGCTCCAGGCCGAACTCAGTTTGAGTTTATCAAGGTGCTAAACCGACAGTGTCACCCCTGTAGTCCGTTTCAACTCCGCCCATGAGCCTTATTGTTGTATTGTAGTGTTTATGTGTAGTTCGTAGCATGTTATTCTGGTCTTGCATTGACTACGTAGCTGTAGTGTTAATGCGAGATTCGGTCGGATTCTGTTTGAGATTGTTCAGATGCCAGAAAGTCTCTTTATAGCATTACCGCTGGATTCCTGGATGATATAGGTGACTATTGAAAAGCTTTGGATGTGTGGCACAGCCTGGATCTGTGCAATTATCAGAACTTTCTCTAACGTCATTCAGCACTTCACTTAGAACTCATCTCGTTGAACTCACTTATCCGCCACAGCCGGACTTCCGGTTTCCACGACACATTGGATATTGATCCAACTTCTCCAACACGTTGCAATATTTTACTATGTTTTCACTTGAAGTGATCATGATTGATGCCTTGTGCATATATATATAATGGTGCTATAGAAGTTGATTAGCACCAGGCAAGACTGTACTGTAGTTCACTGACTCTTTTCATTGCTACAGATGACGGGTTTTCTTATTTGACCAGGACGGTCACTGCTTAGAGAGGAGTAGTGTAGTATGGCACACAATTAATTCAAAATCATCAATTGCTGTTGAACAGTGGCATTGTATTATTATTATTATTATTATATGGAATTCATTGCCATTTTATTTCTGGACTCTGTCGTAGTCTTGCTGCTTTTTGTCAAAAAAGACTGCTGATTATCACTCTGAATCATTATGCTGTTGGACTGTGTTATACAGAGAGGTTTACATCTTTAGCCAGGGTACTTTATACTGTAATACTGTAGCTGCCATGATGTCATTATGCCATAAAGCATGATACCAGCATCAAGTCTGCCTTTAGCTCAGTAATGTGTGAATTTTGGGTAATTGTGTCGCATGCAATGAATCCAATAGTCAATGTTAAAAAAAGATCAAGTCTGCATTGTAATTTACACTGATTTACTTACACATCTCACTGTATGGTCTTAAGTTGATGTCATAAGCAGCATTGTACCCTAAGAGTAACCTCTCACTACACTGGAGTGCCATTCATTTGCTGGAATTCTCTGTAGCTGTGAAATATCCATGGCAGTGCTGTCCAACCTTTTTGACACCACGCGCCACCGAAGAAGTTTTGCCTGAAACCGAGTGTCGCACTGGTGAAGTAAAAAGCAACAGCCATAATATTAAATAATTTAAATTGTTTAAGCTGTATTAAAATTTACTGTGGAATAATCATAACGAATGCAGGAACTGGATATTGGGTTCACATTGTCAAATAACAAGCCAAGTTACGAACTTATGGCTATTCAAGCTGCTGATGACCCGTGATTTGGTTGTCTTCATTTTTTAAAAACTTTGAAAAGTTTCGCTAGCTGAGGCAGTCTACTTAAAATCGTCTCGTGAGCTGCAAGTTAGACAGCACTTAAGGTGCTGTCTGCTGCATTGCAAAGACCTTTCCTGTCCTCTTTGTATATGAACACTCATCCTGAATTCACATGTACACCGATATTACTTAGCAGTGACCATCAGTTGATGCCTTGAGTATCGTTACTTGGGCACTATAGAAGTTCTTAGATTTTAATAGATTAACTCTTTAACAATGGGAGTGCACTAACACTGGGGAGAACAATGCAGTTCACCGGTGTTATGGAAGGTAATCATTTTGCATAAACACATACAGCTGTCAAGTTTCGGTTCATTTTTTCAGGTTTCGTAGCCTTCCTTCTGCTACTGTCTCTGGCATTGGATTGTAATTTTTTAAAGTGATTTTCAATAAATGCTTTGCTTGCTATGGTGACAGCAGCTTTCAGTCATAATGGTTTTATGGATTACATACAAGTCTGTTGCACTATGATTTTGTCTGAGGCCAAGGAATTGTCTGATCACAATTACTTTTGTTATTTGAGTGGCCTCCAGTATAGCATGCAAGGCTTTGTCACGCACAGTTGGCTATTGTTGTGTGATATCTGCACTGCATAGACGAATGTCTTGAACACAAGAAGCGCTTTGAAAAAATTTGTCTATGATAACTGTTGAACATTGTTACATTTACATTTTCTTGTTAGGTCTTAATTCCTTACACAAATTGATCTCGCTTCTGATTCCTTTTATGTGTGGTTAAGTTCCTGTACCTTCTAATTTTATTTTTTACGTCTTCATGAAATTCTGCTAGCTTTGCATTAATCTCAACTATGCTTTTTATGAAATTTTTCTAAACTAACTTTTTATGAAATTTCTCAAGCTTAAATTAAATAAATTCTTCCTACTACGTGTAATTCACTGACAAATAAAGAAGCTGCTGAAACTTTTGATTTAACTTCTCTTTGTTAGACTCGTAACTCATTATTAAATACATTTGACCGTGTAACTCTAACTGACTTGCAAGTACATTTAAATGTGAATTGGTCTAATGTTGTATTTAATTTCTACAACTTTGGATCAGTTGCTCTTTTTTTATTAGATCTGTCCAACATTTGATTTGCTTCCTCTAACATTTGATTTGCTTAACTTGTAAGTGCTTAAGTAATTCCTCTAACTTTGAATCACTTGTGATAACTTCTTGTTATACTCTTCCAGCTTTTGACCAGAAATTGCTTTTTAACTGAAAGCAATGTGCAGATTTTAGTGATTTGGTTTTTAGGCGTTTTTGACCCAATCAATGTGTAAATAACGAAAGCGAGAGATCTCTTAAAATGTTGATTGTCACAGCATGATGATTTCTGTGTTTTTGGTGAATTTGTCGGCGCGTGATAATTGGATTTTGGGACAAAACCACTTCTTTTACGTGAAAACCAGGGCTTTTTTTAGTGTGCAGTTGTACACAGAATGTGCAGTTCTAAATTGTTTTGCGCAGTTGCAGAAGCACTTCTGTGCAGCTAAAACTAGTTTTAAAAAGGTCATTGTCCTCCGATTGGAAATAATTTACCATGGATGATGGGAAATGAAAGAAAGGGTTGTGCAGTTCTAAAAATTCCTTTAAAACAGCCCTGGTGAAAACGTACGTCTGCTGTGTTTCAGTGATTAAACCGTGGAAGCCAGTCAGTTTTTGGTTTTATGTTTACTATTTGATACCAAGCAAACGTTGCTTGTACCTTATCTTGTGCACTTCCTACTTTTCTTTTCCTAGCTGTAGGCCACACTGCCTGTCTTTAACTAGTAGCCACTATGAGAAGCTAAGCAAAATACAAATAAAATTTTAGAATTTACTTCATTTTCATGATGTCAAACTTACTTTGAAGCGTGTTTACAGTTTTTCTTTATTGACCATGCACATGAACTTTTGTTAGGCTAATTTCACTCCTTGATTGCTGCTTGACCTGATTATTTGCTGCTTGCCTTATGCTGGCCGTCCAACGGGCAGACAGAGTGCTTGAACTGGGTGCCTTTACCCTGGGTGTCCGGGGCACCGCTTTGATGAGCAGGGTGTAGGCTACTTGTTCATTCTGCCAGCATATCTACATGTATAATGGCAGACTGTGCATTCTCTTTTTTGGCCCTTCGGTCTGGAGCAGTGGAGCGTGTTCTCCGTTGCTGGTTGCTGTGTTTACTCCCTAGAGTCCATTCCAAAGTATTCTATTCTAAGCTCAAAACTACTTTTAGCCTTGCCAGGGTTGTTTGCACTTCTAAGTAGTTGCCTTGAAGTGGTGCTATATAACTCTTTGTAGTAAGCAAACGAATAAGGAATTTAGCAGCAGAACACTCGTGTGTCATCCACAAATAGCCACTTTGTATGATAACGTTTCATACAGCATGTGATGCTGGGCACCCCAGGCTATCTAAAGAATTAGACTCCAGTATAAATAAAGGCCTACAAACGTCAGAAATTAAGGTTCACCCAAATGCGCATTAGTGAGGAACGGTGACTAATACACAATGCAGACGTCCTCTTCTCTAATTTGGGGTCAGTAGATGTTTTAATAATCCTGTGCCTTGAATATCGACTTCATTAAGACAGTGAAATGCAGTCGGCTTTGTGACTAACAAGATTCCTTTTGCTGGACACGCTTTAAGTTAGCCTAACTGTTAAAGTTGTGCCTTATAAGTCATTCGCTCAGAATTTCATGAAAATAATGCCTGAATAGCCTACCTGAGTATACCCTATAGTAGTTCCCTAGTTTACCAGTGTACACCTTGGTTTTCAGGAGGCGAGTATACGAAGCCATTTTTCCCTGAGGTGAGTAGACGCTGTATACTCGCATATAAGCTACCCTTGATTACAACCCTGGTTATATCATATGTAGCCAATTATAAGCTCAAATATTACTAGTTTTTTAGAGACTCAATCTCACAGCATATGGTGGCCTAATAAGTGCAAAGCATCCTGCTATAGTGATCTCCTTCTAGTGAGGACCTAATTCTAAAGAGTATTGTGATTCGTGAATTGAACGAAGAAACCTATGGACGATTAACAAAATTAATTATAATGCCAAATGAAAGCAGTTCGCTTTGGCGCCCTTGTAGCGGTATGGCCGCGTTACGGCGCCATATAAATTGTCGTTATTATTATTATATTATTATTACTATTATTTTGACGTAGCCTACAACTCTTCAAATGTAGGGATAGCCTGATAGGCAAGTTGTCTAGCGATTGCGTGTAAAGGAAACCCGATTGCCGGGATCTGAGAAGAAAGACAGAAGGTAAGCTATGCTTATTATTTAATTTATATAAATTAAATTTCACATTTTTGCTTTACTAGTTACATAGCACAGCTGAATACTGGAGCTACACAAATATTTGCCCTCCTTACTTTCAAACAATCATGGCGGCCAATAATAAATTGGTGGAGTGATGATATGCGATATCGCCGATAAATATATCGTTTCCCACGTAATGTTGTAACATAAAGGTCTTTAAATACCTTACAGAATATTAAGTTAAAGTTTTCTACTAATAACTTAGAGAATAGCAATTTGTGTCAATAGTCAATTCTAGGTATACCATGTTTTATTAATTTTGAAATTCGTACCGATCCGAGGGCATTATGTTGACTTCGCATTCCCACGGGTGGACGATGCATATAGTTAACCTCATTTCAAATTATATGGCTGAGTGATTTAAGAATTTGTATGGCAATATGACGTTATTTCCTTGCCAATATGGAAGGCTTCAAAGCACCGACAGCATAACGTGATCTAAGCTGGAACCATGTTGCCATATTATTTTTATAGTATTACATTGTTAGTTTCTATCTGTGTGTCTGTCTGTTTCTCTCTCTCCGATATTCTCTGCCTTCTGTCTCTGGCAACAATCGGTCTCAAGATTTCACTGGACATCGCTGGGCAATCCCTAAACTAATGCACTTTAGAAATTGAAGAATATTGATTATTGATTTGATTTTGGTACTAAATGGAGCTCAGTTTGGCTGAATACATTCGTAGTGAATTGTTGTACTGTTTACATGCTATAGCTGTGTGTCTGTGTTGCTTACAGAATTTGCACAGAACTTTTCGAACGTGTCTTGCTATTAGGAAATGGCGGGCAGTGAAATTTTGGAAGGATTTTTGTGTCCGATATGTCTTCAAGACTTGGGGTCTTTGGCACAGCTTCAAGACCATTTTGATGTCGCCCATGCTGGTGAAGACCGTGCTCTGCTCAATCAGATCAAAGGTAAGAAAACTTGAGCAAATTGAAGATGAATTTCCAGAGCAAACGTAAGGTAAGATGCAAAGAAGAAGGTAGGTCAGCGTTACAGCTACGTAAAGTAAGACTTTCATTGAGCATATTGGGAATAAGGAAAAAGGAGCACACAGATTAAAATGAGATATTTCAAGTGAACAAATGATCCAGAATGAAGAATTTTCCCATGCTGAATCTAATCCAAATTCACGTTGTTTACTTTTTAATGTTTGATGGTTTACCAAACTGCAGTTGGTAATCTGACTACGCTTTAGAGCGTTCCAACTTGCTAAGTCCATCACATCCTCTGTGTATCCACCATCATGGTTTGGCTGTTGGGAGTTTTCTAACGGCTCTTTAATTAGTAGGATCCCAGATTTTGCATTCTATTTGTTATTATGAAAGTTCTAAACATTGCAATGAAGCCGAAACATCGACAAGACGTCTATGCACACTGAGCAGTCAGCATCAAGAGAAAATAGCCAATTTCCCTTGATACTTGCAAGTAGGGCTGCCAACCGTCCCGGATTCGCCGGGACAGTCCCGGAATTAGCCCTGTGCGTCCCGTGTCCCGGATTGATCCCAAATTGTCCCGGAATTTGCTGTTAAGGCCCACATTCCACAATATTGTTCTTATTTTGCACACTAAACTTAAAGATTGTTCTATAAATTTGACGTTGTTGGCTGAACATCAAAATGTTGGACACCGCTGGGTCGAAGTCTTCAAAACTTTAAAAACCTCTGATACTCGATCAGTATAGCATATTTTGTCCTTCGTAGGCCTACTCTCATTCCGTTTTAATGCTTTTTGCGACAGAGCGTTCAGCATTATGGACGACCTGTTGTCTGACAATTTCAATTAAACCTAGCATCGACCTTGTAAAAGCGGAACTGTTAATAGGCATAGGCCTAAGCATCAATTTTGACATGACATGTGCTATTTTCTGCGACTTTGTCATCAGTGTTCTGGAACTGCTTAAAGCTCAGCAGAGGTCATAGTTTGTGCTAAGTTCTGCTGTCCGGCCGCCGACGTGATAATTTCATAAATGACATTAAATTTTGTAATCTGCATGCACGATGTCGCCTATAATTTCATGGGCTAACTATGAACATCGCTCGTCCTGGGCTCATAAGTCTGCCTGCCCTGGTGTACGTAGGCCGAAGTTACTGGAACTTACATTTATTTTAAAAATCTCTTCTTGACTTTGATTCTAATCCTAAATTTAGGCTACTTAATTGTCTTCTGACAATTTATCTACAAAATTATTAACTAGGCCTACTATTTTTGTAGATTTGAGGCTAGATCGTATAATTGGACTGACGCAACATTTGCTGCATTAGTATATAATTATGCGGTTACACACGTGGACAGCAGTGATTCCGTTAGTGTGCGTCAGTGCGTCCGGGACGCGCAAATTTTGACGCCGGATGCACAAAAATAAAGGTGGTGCGTCCATGGACGCACCGAAGTTGTGGATGGACGCACAAATAAATTGACGATGCGTCCATGGGACTCCAATAAAAAATACCGTGGGGTCCGTATTTGCGTCACTATCTCAATTTATGCATTGCGTATTTGCGTAGGCTATACATTGAGCTTTAAAGAACACACACTGACTGGTGCACGGTGAATAAGTTATGGAACGACCTATTAATGAATATTTCATTTCTTTGTTAGTGAGTGACGTATACGTAGCCTGCGTAGGCCTTGCCTACAATTAAGTCATCAATAATAGGCTATTGCGTTCCCATGAGCGTTAAAAAGTAATGACCGTCGTCGGATAGATCTTAATAGCAAGGAAATTAAAAGGAAAAGAAAAACGCTTGAATATTTTCCTTGAAAAGTCAAAAATATCGTTGGGAAGATTGGTACTGGTCTAGGCCATATATTTTCCAAAAATTTCCCTGTTTATTTTGAAATGATGTCCTTGTTCGCGACAGTCGCATTTTATCTCTCTCAGGCTCTGTATTCATTCAATCATTCATTTCAATAAGCTAGCAGCGCTATAGCTTATAGCGCCTCTTCAAGGGGCCAGCTCAGAGGCGCTCTCCAGTCAACATTAATGCGCAATGTGATGCAATCTGATTATGCTCTAGCAACAGCTTTTGCCTCTAATTTGCAGGACTTTTTAAGCGTGCAGTTGTACACAAAATGTGCAGTTCTAAATGGATTTGTGCAGTTGTAGAAGCTCTTCTGTACAGTTAAAACTATCAAAAAAGGTGATTGTCCTCCGATTGGAAGTAATTTACCATGGAGGATGGGAAAGGAAAGAAGGGTTGTGCCGTTCTAAAAATTCCTTAAAAACAGCCCTGCTAAATTGCTGTTACTTTGTCCTCAAAATTTAAAAACTAAAAACGTCTGCTAAACGTTGACCCGGATATAGGTCTATAAAAAGTCCTATAGCCTATTTGACCTTTGACGCATCCACGATAATAGGCCTATTTTTCGTTATAATTTAGCCTAGGCTTCCTTTGGAGTAGCTGGCCATAATTTATGAGTTTATGGCTCGGTATTTTATGTATTGGTATCTACGACTACAGATGTTTTAAAAATGTAGCCAATGGTAAATGATTGTTTAATAGCTGATATTAGCTAAATTAGTTTTTGTAAACGGGGGAGGGTAAAACTAATTTGTATGTAGAGTTGTAGACCTACGCATGTGAGAGTTCGCAAAATGTAGGCCTACAACAGGATGATCGAGTCAAAGTGCGATTTTTTGTGTAGGCTACGTAATGGTAATGGTTGGGCCTTTGTCAACTATAATATCAAGTTCGAAATTTGTAGGCCTACATTTAGCCTCCTATGACCCGATGGGACTCCAAAAATGGATGAGTATGGAGTCCATGACTCCTATCCATTTGGCGTGGACTCCAATTTTTTGATGTGATGCGTCCATGACTCCAAGAATTCAGACCTTAACGGAATCCCTGGTGGACAGTGTAAATTGGTAACGGCATATCGAGTGACGTACAGCGGGCGTCCCGGAATGACAAAATCAAAAGTTGGCAGCCCTACTTGCAAGTATCTTGGAGCGGTACATCCTTTCAATTTTCTTCATGCATTGCTTTGCTAACTTTCATTCTTACGCTGTTGCCCCATCCAACTGGCATGCATC
Source organism: Lumbricus terrestris (assembly GCA_949752735.1). Lineage (NCBI taxonomy): Eukaryota > Metazoa > Annelida > Clitellata > Crassiclitellata > Lumbricidae > Lumbricus > Lumbricus terrestris. The sequence goes on from OX457036.1 coordinate 38,943,039, forward strand.
ATATACATGTCAATGGTGACAGGACAATTACCCCTGGACAATTAACCCCCCGGACAATTACCCCCTGGACAACCTACCCCGTGCCAATTACCCCCGGACAACTACCCCCACCCCGTGTCAGTTACCCCCGGAGAATTACCCCCCGTACCAATTACCTCCCGGACAATTATTGATGCGTTTGATTTCTGTGTTTCCTTTAAGGACTGTTTGGAAAGGCGAAACGGGTTCTGCTTCGAAAGGAAATCGAGTCATCTGAGTCACTCGGCGGCTTTTCATCCGTCGTTGGCGATACTGCTTCCATTGGCATCTCCGCCACTCCTAACTTTGGTGGTCTTGAGCCCACATGGTGGGAGCCGCAAGATATTGGTAGGTTACATGATGTAACAGGAGATCAGTTTGCAACAAATAGTAATGTCAAAAGATTGTTAAATCAGTATGTAGCATTGCGTAATGCAGTATCGGTATATAGCATAGTTGTAAAAAACGTTTTTTTCGTTTTTTTTTTCCTCCAAAAAATCGTCGTTTTTTTCGTTTTTTATTTTTCCCATCTTTTTTTATCGTTTTTTCTTTTTTCTTTAACTTTATTTATTCATTTACTTTCTGTTATTATTTTCCTTAATTTTAATTTTTTCTGATATTCCTTATGTTAACTAAAGTCATTATTTCATCGTTTAGCATCATCATTTAAGAGATAGCCTGTGTGAAGTGGGTTCCTAATCAATGTTTTCTAGGTTAAAATGCGGTTTTAGATGTAGCAAAGTAAAATTATTTACCGTTTCCGTTTTTTATGGGTTTTTTTCGTTTTTATTTTTTTGAAAAAACCCCGTTTTTCCCCGTTTTTTTATTTTGTTTCCATCGTTTTTTACATCTATGGTATATAGTAACAGTAGAATTTGATTAATTTGATTTGATTTGATTTGATTTAGAAGAAATCGGTCCATGTTGTAATCTTCTTCTGGTTCTCTGCCCTGGGCAGGTTGAGATGTCCGAAGTTGCCATTCCTCTCGATGTTGAACCTCTTCCCTGTAAAAGCTGTCCATATCCACTTGTCGTCATCCAGCTTCCCCTTCTTCTTTTTTCTTCGATGTAGTGTAACTTTTCTCAATGTGTGTCTTACCCACATCTCTTATTTCACCCTTATTGTGCTTATCAATGCTCTTTCTTCCTCAATCATTCCCAATGCTTCTTCCTTCAGCTAGTCAGTATCTGATGATTCCGATGACTATTGTCCAAAGTGAGCGTAGATGTAATATAAGAGGTTTGTATGCATAATAGGAATCAATTGGTTGATTATGTAAAGCCTAAGGTTACTGTTTGTTAGTTGAGTCAGTCCTTGTTCCTCTGTTTTGTCACCTTTCATCAAGGTCATGTGATTGCCTTGCTCTGGTCAGAGTTTAACCTAGAGCTGTTCTTGGTAAATGGGCTTTTTCAGTTGCTGGACCAAGATTTGTTTAATTCTTTCCCTGTAGCCTGTTTGTCCGTTCTACCGAGTCACCTGTTTAATTTGTTCTACCTGTTTCAAATTACTTATTTGTCATAGGCAGTCTCTTTTTCTCAATTGTACTAATTATACAGCTTGGGTTTGGTGCGCCTTCAATTGTGCTATTGTTGTGCATTTGACACGAATTGGTTACTAATTAAAATTACAGTAACGTAATGTAACGTTCAGTTATGACAAAATCATGTCCTGACGAGCGTCTTGCCAAAGCCTGTTGCAACCTACATCCTGAACAGCATCGATTCATGTTACCTGTGTAAGGGATGTTAAGACTTTGACCCACGCGTCCTCTTTGCTGGCGATCAATGGCAGAGATAGTTCATCTTTCTATTCGTTTCTCTTTAATGTACTTCGTCTTGTAACATTCTAGTGTCAGAGCCACACAGTACAGGTACAAATTAATGTTGATTGCATTGACGTACATTAAATTATAAAATATTTTATACGCTATGTAATAGGTACGCTGCATTCTGTTGCATTGACTTACGGGTACTCTTCATTCTGCCATTCTATTTTGGCAGTGCCACACAGTGCAGCTACAGATTAATGTTGATTGCATTAACGTTAGAGTGTTTCAAAAAAAATAATTTTTGAAAAATTGAGTGGCTAGATGCTTAAATGATGCCATTTGGTGTTGTAAATAACTCCTTAAATTTTCATGAGATTATTCCACTGTTTAGTGACACCTCAAGAGAGTTCTGTATTCTTTAATTAGTCATTGTGAATTTACCTTCATTTCCGTACATAAAAATACATTATTTTGTGCTGTGACGCCTGTGAGTGGCAGACAATCAGACACAGTGTAACAGACTACTTCTTTTCTTTACTTACTTGCATTTAAGATGTACATTGCACAATGTATTTCAAAGAATATTAAATTAAGTCTTAGCAACTTTGCTGGATGTCTCGACTCTCGAGTTGGAATGACAATCTAAGAAATGGAATGACAATGCGGATTGCAAAAGACTGATAAAATTTCAACAGGACAGGATTTTTCTACAGTACCTGAGAGAAGATTGGAAAATGACAACAGTCTTTTTAGCATTCAAAGAATGTGAAGAGAGACGCAATACAGAGGAAGTTTGAAGAAATCTGTCGCATCAAAAGAGCAATGGAAGCAAAAGGTGATACAAAGTCAGCTACAGTGACAGAATACAAGGATGACACTGACGATTAAGAACTGCTAATTTAGCAAACGTATATCATTGACACAAGACTTGCTGCTGAAAACAAACACTCTAGTGACTCCATGGATAACAATACAAACTCATCAAACTGGGATGTTCAGTTGTTCACTACACTCAAAATATGACACCTCACTGATGATCCACTGTCTGCGGCAATCCTTGGTCGCACAAAAGCTACACCATGAGAAGTAATACACATTGTTGGTCCAGCTCTTACTTGCTCTTGTCATTGACGTTGCGGACATGCCACTGTCAACTAGTTCTATCTGGAGAGCATGGAAAAGAGTTAGGAAATTCTAGATACATGCCAAATATATGCCAATTACACCATTGATTGCTCATTTTGACAGAAAATTACTACCAGACCCTGATAAGGACCTGGTTGACAGGATGCCAATTGTTCTATGAGGAATGAATGCTGATGAATTGTTGTCCATTTCTGAACTCCTAGTGAGCCCTACTGGTTCTGGTGAACTTATGGAAAACACCGTGATCCAAACATGACAAGACTGGAAAGATGTACCAGACTGGCGTGCAGGTCTTTGTTCCGATAAAACCAGCTTAAACACTGGTGTTCAAACCGGTGCCATTATAGTCATTCAGCAGGCATTTGACAAATGCTACTGTCTTTAGCCTGCCGGCATCATATCTTTGCACTTGTTTCAGCTGCAGTGTTCGAGCAATATTTCAAGTCTTCCGGGCCACAGATTGCAGCAATATGTAAGCTTACTCGATTCAAGGAATAGTGGAATTTCATTGACACTAGCAAATACAATGTTCACACTGTATGCTGTAGCCATTGGAGCCAAATCTGATCTCACAAGTGGTGAGTTTTGGTGGCTTGACCAGAAGAGGGAGGAAAATTATAGGCTTCCTTCAGACTCAACTCAGCCGAGATATTCAACCGTGTCAGGATTGCCTCAAGTTCATAAAATTGGAACTAGGTACTGGGTGCAAATGTCACTGTTGTGAGTGTAATGATCAAGTACATTTCAACCCTCCAGGAGCATAATCACCATGCTAGATGGATGGCAAAGGAAATTTGCTGTTCAAAAATTTAATTGTTCATGAACAATTCAAACCTACAGCACAAGAGCCAAGGGCTCTTCGACGCACCCTGTCTGGCAGTGTCTGCTCACCATTAACACCGATGTGAAGGTCTGGTTAACTGCTCCAAACAGTTCAGATGTTCCATATAATGACCTCTGTCGCCTCCATACTTTGGAGTTATTTGACAAGGATGACAGTCAAGTGGCAGACATTACACTGAAGAAAATGAGAAAGCATCTGTGGTACATGAGTGAGGATTTGATTGGTCTTGCATTGTTTCTGATTGTGTCTGGAATAGAGGAGAAAGATGCGATGATTGCTGTTCTGAAGAGACCACAGATGAAAACAGATGTCAGAAGGGTTTATTTCAAAGTCAATTGAATAATTCCAGGAATAGACTAATTGGATTCTGTCACTAAAATATCTATGCAGCTGTTCACTGCACTTACTGGGTAAAATTGATCCTCATTTTCTTACAGATGATCAAATTATTTGGCCTTCCTGCCCTGCCTACGTTGATGCCAAGCATAAGGTGGCAAGCATAAAAGTTATCAATGACTCTGTGGAACATGCTGTCTAGTTGCAACGGACTTCAATTGTGCTCAGCAGCAGCGTGTTTTTCAGATAGCCGAATATGATCGACGTCTCATGACGACTTCACTTAAGAAAAAGTACAGAGCTGACAAGACACTTTCTAATCTTTACGTATACATTGCTGTGAACACTGAATAGTAGTGTGACATGACCTATGCACTATTTCACTCAAATATCTTGACCAGTTCAAATAAAAATTAACATTAAATGTTATTTGACAGTAAAAATGCTGTTTTCGTCGTTTTACATAACTTTGCATGTCTTGAGGTGTCACTAAAACTCATTGTATATGCCAATAATTTTGCACTAATGTTCCTGATCCCAAATGGCACCAAACTAGGGTCTAGCCCAATATGAAATGAAAAATAATTTTTTCCCCTAACATTGGTGAATCGGCCTAATTAACGTACATTATATTATAATTATACGCTACATAATTAATAAGTACGCTACATTCTGTTGCATTCACATACTCTTCATTACGTGTAGACTTTTTGATGTATTTTCCATTTCTGGGGATTCAGGTGCGACACGCAGTCTAACCGATTCGTTTAAGAGCGCTCGAAGTTTACGGATTGATCGATTTGTCATCGAAACAAACAAATTGTTGATTCGTCTCGATAAGCTCGTCAACTGCGACCTTACTATGGAGGCTAGCAAGCGAAAAGGTTAGCGCTTGGTGTTGCATGCAATTTGGCGGCTTAACATTGTTAGGAACTGCTATTAATTTGATGAAGATTCCAACGTGATGTTATGTTATGCATTGTGCTGTACAGCAGAATGACTGAACATCATTTATGTGGTCGCCTTCAAAGAAATTTTTTGGTTACTTTCCGTTAGTGTAAATGATGGAAACACCGATAAGTAAGTGATAATGATTGCACTCTGTATATAAATACATTGCTGGCATTGTTACGTATATACATTATACAATATTCATGCTTCAATGCTTCATAACTTGTCCTATCAGCTGTTTCAATGTTTCATGACTTGACTGATATAGAGTAGAGGTAATTCAGGCATTGTTGCTGTTGATGCAATTGTATGTGAGTGTACATTATATTGTATTGTATACATATAAGCATTTATAAAGTGCTTCTTACAGACTAGCTATTCAGAGGCACTCTCAGCGTGACAGCCCCGAGGAAATAGGAAAGGCTTCAAGCAGCGAAGGGCTGAAGATGACACCTCCAATAAGATCTTACTCCGGATAGTGGGAGGGAGGTCATTCCACATAGAAGGACCCACAATGGCAAAGGCACGGTGTTGGGCCATGGCAGTCCTTGCCCTTGGAACCAAGAGATCAAGTCGATTAGCAGACCGGAGAGGGCGGGAAGAGACTGCAGAGAGGGTTGATGTATCAAGTCACAAAGATATTTAGGAGCTTGTACAATGTACATAGCAGCAGAGGCTGATGGTACACTTGTTAACTTTGCATGACTTGCAGTTAATCAGTGTTTATATTTATTTTTATATATACAGTTTATACACACATGCATGGCATTGCATATATGTTTAGCATACGAGAAGAGCGTTGTCCAATGGGCTCCGGACGCAGACGCCAACCTCTGCATGACCTGTGGGAAGTCGTTTTCACTCACCAGACGGCGCCACCACTGTCGTCTTTGCGGGCGCATCCTCTGCAACAAGTGCTCGCACTTTCTTCCGTACAATCTTGCCAGTAAGTTAGTTCGAAGCCGAGTTATAACACTGAAAAGCGTCAACTGTGCAGGTTTTGCGAGCGATTTTCTATTCGTGGCAAAACGTATTGTGGTATTCATCAGCCAGTTTTGTCATGGGTTGTTTATGTCGGCCGGTTGAGTTCAATCAGGTAGTCAAGCAACTGGTTAGTCATCTAACAAAGTCTGTAATCAATTGATCAATGAAAAGTCTGATGAATTAATCGATAAATCTAATCTAATGTAGCATTTGAGAAGAGCGTTGTCCAATGGCTGTTTCTGCGCGTCTCCTTAAAACTTTTCTTTTTCCAACGGGATCTTCGCACTGGGAGCGCCTCTGATTAGGTTGTACTGTGAGAGGCGCTTTATAAATCCAAAAATAGTATAGTATAGTATTTGTAAAGCACTTCTCACAGCAGAGCTTTTCAGAAGCACTCTCAGCATGACGTGCTCACGAAAAGAGAAATGTCTTCAAGCAGCGAGAAATGCACACGAATTCTCCACCAGAATCGTGCTACGAATTTCAGATGGAAGGTGATTCCACATTGTTAATCCATGCATTGTTAATCCATGCATTGTCAATCCATGCATTGTCAATCCATGCATTGTTAATCCATGCATTGTCAATCCACGCATCAGTTCATTGTTAACTCGGTCGTCGATCGATTGTTGCAGAGAAGCTGACGAATCCAGCGGTTCTCTACGAGGGTGAGGGCTTCCACCGGTCGAGCAGCAACAGCAGCCTCAACAGCATCTTCAGTCCGGAGGGAGAGATGCACATACGCACGTGCGATGAATGTCGTTTCCTCCTTGAACGCAGGGACGAGCAGATCACGCAACGCACCATCAAACCAGTCATTGTCCAACTGTATGAGGTGCGTCGCTGTGGCACGTCTTCAAAGGCATCATCATGTGAATTGTTTGTATGTTTGTTTGTATGTGCACTTGTTACAGTGCCCCTTCAAGCACGCTACTCAGAGGCGCTCCCGACTGCAGAGCGGACACTGCATCGGAGTTTCACGCCGAAGCGCTGAGCAATTGCCCAAGGACTTGCCCAAGGTCCCTACGCGGCGACTTGAGGTGGATTCGAACCTCGAACCTTTCGGCTTCAAGGCAACGGCGCCACCACTTGACCACCGCGCCCCACGAATGCTCAGAATGAATGAATGATTGATGGACTGATTGTGTGAATGAATGAGTTACATGAACTGAATGACTGAATGTATGTATGGCAGTGTGCACGATTGATATCTAGAATGAATGAATTACTGAATGAATGATTGAACGAATGGTAGAATCACTGAGTGAGCAAGTGAATGTATGATTGTTTTATTGAATGATTGTGTGAATTAGTCAGTGCATGATTTAATGAATGTATGTGTGATTATATGAGTGACTGAATGCACGTATGATGAAATGAGTGACTGAATGCTTGCCTGAATGAATCAGTCGTTGTAACTGATTCTTTAAACGATCAATACATGGAATCGATTGGAACGTTTTTCATTACCAACTGACTTTAATCAATGATTGTGTGTGATTGGTTTGGCGAATGAACTCGTTTATTTGATTCACTCTTTGCTGATAGGTGCCTGATTTAATTCGTGATGAGATTTGAACGATTTGATTAGTAATTTGAACAGGCTTATGAAATGAAGTAGAGTTTTTCAACAAATGTATTCGACAAGTGCATGATTAATTTAATTGGTGATCCTTTGCTGATGCTCATGTGTGATCCATGATCATGTGCGATCCATTATCATGTGTGATTCATGATCATGTGTGATCCATGATCATGTGTGATTCATGATCATGTGCGAGCCATGATCATGTGTGATTCATGATCATGTGATATCTGATTGGTGTGGTTGTGTTGTTGTCAGAGAGTGCGATCCTACATGCAGGAAGCAGAACAGATTCTTCCGGTGTACACTCAAATGGCCAATTCACTCAAGTGAGTTGAAATGCTATATGCTATGTGTAATCTTGAGCATATCCTGCATGCTCAGAACAACAACGTTTGCTACTACCGTTCTTCCACTGCACATACTGATCAGCTTAAAGCCAGTTAAGAAACTCAGCCAAAGTTGTGCCTAGTATGTTCAGCGTACAGCTGGTCTGTTTCTACGTTGGAAAATTTCTATCTTACTTTTAAGATGACCTCTGTACTGGGCTGAAAGTCAAACGTTGTGAATCATTGGCCCAGAAGATCTTTGCACTTGGATGAGCCGTTCTCTTCTCTCAGGTCTCTGTAATGCCAACTTTATAAGGAAGATAAAGAAAGTTCTGTGCTCTAACACGATTGTATTTCAGAATATAGACTTTGAGACTTGTCTGTTTTGACTTTTTTCTACTTGACAATTGCCTGATCTCTAAGATTTAAAATCAGATTTCAAATGGGATTCTCAAATCATTCTCAGTATGTGATGTAGACTATGGTTTGGATTTTTGAGCATCCATTTGTTCAGGGCATTTTGAATTAGGATGTTCGAGTTATAGAAGTCATTTGATTACCTGTAAGGCAGAATTGAATCCGAGGGACGACATTCTGAGCTATTTAATATAAGAAATTAACCTCATAATAAAGAATGTGTTATAGAGATACCATCAGATTTGTGTGGAAAATTTAGAAAAATCTCCACCTCATTGCTTAGGTATCTACACATCTTATAAATGCATGCACAGTCAAATCAGTCATGTGTATACATCAGGATAATTAATTATGTAGCGCCTTTTCCATACCTCTACAATCTCCACAGCATTGCAGTCACTAGCCTCGAGGGATGATAAAGTCCACTAAGGATAAACAAGTTCTTTTGACAGCAACGAATGATCAAATGACTGGAGACGAGAGATTATGATAGGTGGCTCTCACATGCACACAGCACATTTAGTTGAGTCCAGTAATGAGTATAACTGGAGATGAAGTTGGTCTAATGATGGTTTTGATTATTAGACAAGTTACTGGAAAACTGTCTGGTTTTTTTCAGTGCGGGTGACAATTCAAGCGACCTGTCTGAAGCCCAAGCGCTGCGTTCAAAACTGGCAAGAATCTATGAAAATATTCGAACTATAAAGTACGCCATCATTTCGTAATATTCTTGTGAATAGTTAGAGAATTTCTTCAGAAACTGGATGACCCCTGTTGCTTCGTGGAAAGTTAGTTAACCAGCAAACTGAAAAGATGTTAATGAGCTAAAAACACTAATGGACTAAACAGACACTTATAAGCTTATGCTTAAAATGACGTTAATGAACTGAAAATGACATTAGAGAAGCATCTGAAGATAATAAATGAATAAATGAAAATGACATTTCTAAACTGAACATATTGGTATTGAATATCCACGGTAGACTGCCTAGAGCTGTTTTATTGAACTGATCTAGATATTCATGCACCCATTCATTCATTCACCCATTCATTCATTCACCCATTCATTCATTCACCCATTCATTCATTCGCCCATTCATTCATTCATTCATTCGCCCATTCATTCATTCATTCGCCCATTCATTCATTCATTCACCCATTCATTCATTCATTCATTCATTGCGATGATTTATGTAGCACTCCTTCAAGGTTTCTACTCAGGAGCTCTCCCAGCCCAACCTCGGATATTGTCTCGTCTGTGGCTTGGTTTTGGTACACCGTAGTGCACTAGACATTGTTGTGATAGACTTTGTAATAATTAATGATAAGAATAATGACTTGACTCTTTGACTGCACGTTTTATTTGCAGTAAGCGCATAGCCGTCCTTGGCCTTGACAATTCCACTCCACCGAGTCCGAAATCGCTACGTCTTCAACAGATGATCAGCGCCCATGCAGGCGCCTTCCTTCAAGAGAACCTCCTTGGACTTCCGTCTCTTCCGTCTGAAGAAGAGCTTTCCAAACTTCAAGAAGCTAGACGACAGGAAGCGCTCCGGCGTGCCGAACAGATGAGGCAGGCTGCGGAACTCGAGCGGAAACGTCGCGAGGAGCAGGCGGCAGCGTTGGAGGAAAGGGAAAAGTCGAACACGGCGGCCGGCGGAAGCAGACGGATGGCGCGTGACGGCATTGCCACTCCGCAGCCGAGCGCACGCTTCAGCCGAAAATCGGAGGATGGTGGAGTTCAGCTGTCCGGCTGGAAGCCGACGGAGGTCATGCCCGGTCGAAACGCGAACGAGGATCCGATGATACAGCAGATGAACATCATTCGTGGGTACATCAAGCAGGCACAGGAGGCACAGAAATTGGACGAAGTTCAAATGTTAAAGGACAATCTCAAGGAACTGCAGAAGGTCTACTGGGAACAGCTGCAGCAGCAGCAGCAGCAGCAGCAGAAGTGAGCATCCATTCAACGCGTGCGGTGCTGGAATAGTCTTTTTGTTGAATAAGGAGAAAAATGAGCATATCGTATGTTCCTGCATGCATTGAGGACATTGGTGTGGTTGTCGGTTCTTGGGAATGTCCTGCCTGCATCTGCGGATTTTTCTTGGAAGGTCTGCCGTGAACTGAAAATCCTTCCGTCGAATTCTATTTTCGATTCCTTTCTTTCAACGTGAGATTACTTTCGATTGGTTTCCGAAAGAAACTGTGGACTGGGTTGTGAGCTGAGATTCAGAGGATTTCCTTCTGTTTAATATTTATCCTGCAGTTTAATGTCTAATTGGTGAATTTTTCATTTGCTAGTTCCTCGTAGTTCTTTGGAAATTTATGGTTTACTACGCAGTGACCATCCTTAATGAGCGATGGTAGCATGTGATGGCAGATGCTTTTGCCTTGGTCTTCATAACTTGTGTTTAATTACTTCCACTATGATATAGAATTTATAGATGTTGTGACTGTGTTCATCATTTTTGAGAGAGATGGTACCATAAAAACTCTGTATAGGTGAAGATTGTCACTTTTAATTTTAGAGGTTTGTATGTGTATCATTGTATGTGTGCGAGTGTGTGTAATGTTAAGGTAGTGACTGAATTTTTCTTGTTTTAAGGCAAATTATAATATTGGGCAATAGTTGAAACCTGGTTAGATGACCATTCGCACAGAACATTTCTTAATTTCATATTTTAGAAGATATCCATTACCAATGATGTATTTTGTCAAATTTCCTATATTTGTAAATAATCGCCTGAATTTATCAATATATTTTAGTCACGGCATGGAAAGTTTACTCTAAGTATCCATGGAAATGCTTGTTCAAATATGAATCAAACAATGTACCTATTGTAAAATTCAGTAACGATTTCTAATTCCTTCTGGGTCACCCTTTGTTACCATTTAATTGTCTTTGCATCCTTTAATTAAGAGTGCCTTGTCTTGAAATGGTTTCAATTAAAGCATTGATTGATTGATTGATTTAATGATTGATTGATTAGTTGTGATGTTTTTAATACATGAAACTGCCTGTGCATTTGTTAATGCATAAGCATAGTTTGCACACATGGGGTGGGTGATACACAGGCACGAAGTGCAAGACAGCCTCCCGCTCCCTAGGAGGAGGTGGTAAAACGAACAGTAAACGAGATGTATGGAGAGATGTATGGTAACTATATGGTAACCTCACAGTTCAATTCAACTCCTGTTCAACTTGTTATCACCTGTTACCAACTACTGTACTATATCATGCAATCTTACTGCATACTTGTCAGTTTGAATTAGGAAACAATGATTATTACTACTAGGCTTAGCACAGACTAATATTATGTATGCTGTGAATCTAAATCACGATTCACCAAATGGTTGTGTCTGAATGTTAATAATATTGTACGGACATTGGCATTCGTGCCATAATATCAGTCGCTGTGTGCGGCATTCGGTCTTTACGTTGAAGTTGGGAATAATTGTTCGAGTGGTATTTCTTGCTCTGATGAGGCCATTTAATTGTCCAATAACCAGCTGAAATGCCTTGGTGTCAGCTTTCACATGCCTTTCCGAGCTGCCAGGGTGTACCAGGGTACACGTCAAAAGTTCATGATTGGGATTTTGCTACTGACGACGATGAATGCTTTGCTGTCAGACGTCGGCTTGGCAACTGGAGGTCGTGTTATATTGTTCATGACAGTCTGTCAGTCATGGCTGTCTGACTCTATGTTCATGCACTTATGATGTATGCAAAAGTGTTTGACCCTGGTAAAACTCTAACCTTACATGGAAGCTTTGTATTTACAAGGAAAGTTAATGCGACTATGTAGTTTGCAATAAAATCGGTTAATATTTTTAGTGTGTACCATGTTTTTGAGTACCAACGTATGGATGCAAATGCAATACCCAGATGGCCGCTGTAATTCTACAAGGCACGACATGCTTTCCAGGCTCTTGATTTGATTAAGAATTGTCACAACGACCATTCTTAAGTTAACCATATTCTTAAGTTTCCTTTGGGATTGATGATTTTTGCTCAGATCATCAGTATTAACTGGTGGAAGATCACACTCTATTTTTTAAAATGAACGGCTTTTTTCAGCGTGCTAATGACTTGCAGATTGGTCCTTGAAACTTGACGGTCCAATAGTAGTCATGTATAAAAGTTTTTCATGCAGAAATCATAAGAATCTCCGTCGCCGACATTGACTGTGTTTGCTGACGATTGAAGATGTATTGTACTGCCATTCTTCTGTCCTCTGTTTAATTACTGTCCTTGAAGTATTTGTATTTAAACAGGCGTTTTTTTAATTCAGGAAACCAATTGTGTGTCATTGGACAATTCCTAGATATATCAATATTTTTTAGACTTTGCCTCTGGTAGAGAAATGGCAGAAGACATCGGGCAGTATGGAAAGTATTTTATGCATTGTATGGTACTGTTTTGTTTTGCAAATTTGAATTTTTAGTTGCCACTTGAAAGCTAATTACAGGTCACCAGATAAATCCATGCACACTGACAAGCTGGTAGCTTTTTAACACTACATTTTACAATAAATTTTGTTGCGAGAAATGCTTTTTTTCACTCCACTATATTATGCCTGTATGTTATTAAATTAAGTTTGTGTCTGTACAATTTTTCATTGTCTTGTCTTGTTGTTAGGCACATATGTGAAAGTGTTGCAAGATTATGTTACAGCTATTATTAGGTCGTTTTATAATGCTTTGGTGTAAATAATATAGACACATTTATTTGCTATATATGTAGTAAGTATATCTTTGACATATATATAATTATGTATATGTATATCACATAAGGTTCTATGTTTGTTTTAGAACATACATGATATGTTAGAATTATAATTGTTTGTATTAGAATTGTAAATAATGTGTACATATATGTGAACCGTTTAAATAGTTGGTCAGCATGAATATGCAATGTGATTTACAAAGCGCAAAGTTTATGTTGTAGAAATGTGATGTAAGCTTGTGGCCGTTTTTGTTGGTGTGTAGTAGTCATTAAAATTGCCGGTCGGCGGTTTTTGCTTCAAAAGATTTTTCGTCGTCTGTGCTGAATTCCGCCTTGCTCATCACTGGCCACTGACTCCCTGTAATGTTTGCTCTGCAGAATCTTTTACTCATCTTCATATCTCTACTGAAACTTTCACTTTTTGGGCTCCTGTCTCTCGTAGACCTGATATACTCGGCCCTCCTGATGTACAAAAGTGTGGACGTACAGACTGACCACTGACAAACCAAAGTACAGACGAATAGGTAGAACACTGACAAATAGAAGGACAGGTGGTCAGAAGTAGACAGACTTCAAATGACATTCCTATGGAAATGGGCTGTCAGAAGCGTAGCGGCAGGCAGAGGTAGAAGGACGAACACAGAGAAGGCCAGACACTTGGGCACCTGCGCATAGCGGCAAGAGGCTAAACTTGCCTTCCCTTCCCCTAAAATTGACACCTATTTTTTAACTACAACTTTTTGGCTTTTCAGCAATTCCTTCCCACTAAAGCACTATATGACATAAATAACCTATCCAAAAAAATTAGGCCTATGTTCTTAATTTTTCTACTACGCATTTTTCAAGCTCTTGCTAAGAAATTTGACTGTAATCTTGCCCCTGCAGAGGTGCACATAGCCAGTCAGCCAGTAGGACAAGAAGAGGTACAGATGGCAAGATAAACAAACGGACATCCTGCCTTCCCTGGTTGTGCCAGGAAACAGAAACTCCAGCGGTAGGCCTACTATAACACGTGATAACGGCCATGATCTCTTACGGCTGACAATCTCGTCATCCTTCTCGTTCCCTGCCTAGTCCCCCTCCCCACTCATGTCTGGCCGAGTTTTTTAAGGCCGTAACTCATCAGCCGGGCTGCCCGCCACCGCCGCCTGAGGCCTTCTTGGGCTGCCGCCGCGCGTGCTGCTGCCTTCGTCGTCGTCGGCGCGTCCTAGGTTGTGTTCGGGCGACAAACAACGAGGCGTTAACGTCGATTCAAGCAATAACATGAGCACGCAGAATACTTCAACAGAATATCTCCACTACGGTATCTGTGTCGCATATATATATATATATATATATATATATATATATATATATATATATATATATACTCATTTTTACATATATATGCATATATATAATTATATTATAATTATATATATGCATATATTATATGCATGCATATAGACACTGTTAGACACACATGTGGGGTGCAGTAGTGTAGGTTGGTAGGCTATGTTCGGTGCCTTGGAGCTGGAAGGTTGCGGGTTCGAATCAACCATGAGCCGCCGCGCAGGGGCCGTGAGCAAGTCCTTCGTTCGCAGTTGCTCATGCGCTTCGGCGTGAAACTCCGATTCAGTGTCCGCGCTGCAGTCGGAAGCGCCTCTGAGTAGGAATCTTGAAGGGGCGCTAATGCTATAACAAGTGTTCACACATACATACATACATACATTCATACATGCATACATACATACATACATGCATGCAGGGGCGGATACAGAAATTGTTGAAGGGGTCACAATTTTCGGTCTTGGGCCTGAAAAATTTCCGTTGGTCTTTGGTGACTTTTTTAGTCATTTGGTCGAAATGTCAGAAAAAAGATACCATTTTGTCCGCCAAAATAGCTGATTACCTTTTTTAGTCATACGCTACTTTTCTCCCTTTTTCTCTCTCTTCTTTGTCACCTTTCCAACTGCATTGTTGAAAGATGTACGAACCTCATGAAGGGCCTACGAACCTGACGATCGAAGGAACGTCCATTTTCCCCGCCATGGAATTGCTGGTAAGAAATGTGCAAATTTGTAAATGGGGGTCCATGGCCGGATTTGCACCCCTCTGGATCCGCCACTGCATACATGCACACACGTTATATAGCGTATAATTAATTATAGGCCTAAGAATACTTTTTCTTTAATGAAACGCCTGCAAACGCACTGCGCTTTACATGTACACTGTTGTACAGGTCATCCGGCCAGTATAATCTTAATTAACATCAAACATACATGTAACTACTAATATGCAAGTATATGATTATGCGTTAGATAAGTATTATATATATATACAAATAAAAGGAACTATTTCGGTAGGACATCGCATATATATATACACATCGCATCTATCCGTTATATATAAGGTCGTTGCATCTATCTCTATTAAATGTAGGCCTTTACAATAATACAATAAGAGATCACTCTTATTGTAAAGGCCTACATTCAATAGATATTCCTGCTTGCGAAGTATCAACATATGTTCATTAATAACGTAGATAGTGTGCCTACTTACATAAATCTAACATCAATTCCTATTTCTATATAGGCCTATACAAAAATCTTATAATGAAAACAGATAATTTATGTAGCCTATAATTATAAGGCCTATATGTACGCTTACGTAGGTCTGCATATCCACAAATCCAACGATGTATGTATACATGGAGATATCGTATATCAATATAATAGTATACTCATATAATACCAGGTAGACCTGCGTACCAAAAATAATGAGTAGGCCCCTACATACATATAATTATGTAGTTAGGCTATATATATTTCTTAGACATATATTTGAATATATATATATATATAAGAAATATATAACTATATTTTACATGTATATTTAACATAGGCCCGATATGCATATAGGGCCTAGTAGCCTACAAGTCACATACATAAATCCTGTATAGACCTACATGTATGCAGGTAAGTCGCATATGCATGTACGCATGTGTTAGCGAGTGTGTATACGTACGTACGTGTATATGTATATGCGTGTGTGTATGTCCAAGTTGTGTATTTTGCCGTGTGCATCGAAGCGGAACCCTGCTTCTCTTCACCGGTGTCAAGCGATGTGTT